>KN486274.1:692-16779 GCA_000787095.1 Periophthalmodon schlosseri | reverse complement strand
CTGATTTTCTCATTTGTCCATCTCATCCCTGGACTTTTTGGTTTTATAATATTTGTTTTGGCAGTATCTTCTCCAAAACTCCCAAATTGTGTTCTTTTAAATAATTTTGATCTTATGAAACTAGTCTCTGGAAGTTTGTGGTCACACTGTGCCTTCTGCGATTGCATCAAGTTGGATTCTTTATCAAACCACTGTCACACTCCTCTGGTTACTCCTCTTCCCAACCAGATTTCACTCCAAGCCAACATTTTAATATTAACAAAGATGGGGAAGGTTTCAAGGACATTTTCAATATGCTCCGGTTTGCAGGCTCTGAACAATATTTGTACAGAAGCCTCCAGGGAGATACACAAAATGGAATAATGAGGTAATTATAGGTTGCATTCACATGAATACAGCTTCCCTGTTCTGCTAAATTTTAAACAATAGGGATATATATAGGTCTCCATTTGAAATTATAATATAACATTCTAGAAGGTTGCCTATTTTTTTTTTACTAAATAAATCCCGTTTTATGAAGGTGCACCTGATTTTACTGTCTTTAAAAACATGAAAAATAGAACTAGTTCATTTTAACAGTTTGCAGTGGTCCAATGTTATTCCTCACTTACCTTATGCATTTTGAGCATCCTAATTATTCACTGTGATGAGTTTATAAGCACTTTTCACAACTTTCAGGCCACAGTGGAGTTTTGCCGTACAACAAATAGCATGCTAACACTCACTTCCACGCATACACTTATCAGACAATAAATTGCTTTATAATTGGTTCAGACAGTACACAGCAGACTTATTAGGATTTCAAGAGCTGCTTATACAATATACATCTGTACTGGGGCAAGACAAATTTAGCTCAATAGGAATGCATGTGAATTGGGTGCCTTTAACTGCTTTTAGACACATGTTCTACTGTATGTGTTGAGGATTATGTTTTGTGTTTATTTTGAACTAGACATTGTTTGCAGTTGTCTCCCTTCTCCAAACCACAGGATGTTGTTTGTGGAAAGTGTAATGCCTGTAAGTGGTGCTCATGGAGCGATTAGTTTTAGAGCTGAAGGAAAATAGACTTTATCACAGTCTTTATTACACCGAATCCTCTTTGTCTGGCATCTTTCATCCCACATTTAACAGTCATTAGATGGACTTCCTGTCTGCAGTAGTACACTTCATGTCCACACTCCAGCCATGAATTATGAATGTTTTGTTTGTGTAATTACATTGTCAGCAGCCCACAGACCAGTGCAGCCGGTATAGTTGACGAGCATATGGATGCAGTGTATACTGCATAGGCCACAGTCAAAACATAAGGCTTCCTCCCTTGAGATCTTTACCACACATTTAAAACAATAGCAGTGCTTGTCTGATGCAAAGACTATTCCACAGCCATTCATTTGTAGCATGGGTCTCAAATGTGGAAGACGGCTCCTCTCGAATGTTCTCGTATCATCATCATCAGAACAAAATATATAACTTCTTTTACCTTAGAGCATTGATCTTCAACCTGTGCTTTGAGATGTTCCCAGGACTGCCTTAGAGTAAAGTGCAGGTTCACTTAAGTTAATTCACATATATTTAATTGAATAAGTTATAATTTTGGAGTGTCCTCAGCAACTTCTGAAGCAGCTGAGAAAGCAAGACAATAATCATTGCCAAATACAAAGAACCAGACACAGGGGTGATGAAAATATCCCATAAACCCTTTTTGTTCTAAATGGTGTAATTTGGTAACATTTTAGTGGTGGTGTGGAATTTTTGTATCCAAAAAATGTGCCATGACTCAGAAACGGTGAAAAACACTTCCTTAGATACAGAAGAGTTTAATGCTTTGCTTGTTGCTTCTGTAGAAATCCGCATCACGAACGGACAATGCATCCCTCTGATTGATTAATCCGCCTGTCAATCACAGTCTCCCTCCAGATACGTCTTTGTAAAGTATTGCCAAAGCATGTGGTTTTGTCTGGCAAGCCGAGAGGTGTGTGGGCAGCAGGGCCCATAATGGAGAATGAAACGGACATTACACAGCTCATGTCTCAATAATTGAATAGACATGTGTTTTTAATAACTGCTGCTGCTGAGTGGATTCCCTGAGGGCTCACTATTGTAATGTGTCCTGATCCTATTACTGCTTCTGTTTGTAACACTGAAAAGGCCATTCGTCATAAGGTGGTTCTATCATGTAAAATGTGATAACGCTAAAATGGGGTACAATGTAAGGAAGGCTGGGAGTTTGTGGATTTCAGTAGTATGCTACATTGTTCTGAAGCTTACCAAACAAAACTTTTTAGGCGACAGTAGCTCAGATGGTAGAGTGTTTGTCCACTGGTCCAAAGGTTGGCAATTCGAATCTCGAGACAAACATCATTGGTTGAGTGGTCAGATCCACTGACCCACAGATTGGTAGTGCGATTCCAGCTCCCACAGATGAATGCTGTTGTTGTTTCCTCGGGCAAGATACTTAACCCACCTTGCCCCAGTGTCTGTGTACACTGGTATGTGAATGGGTGAGTGGTTCCTTGATGTAAAGCGCTTTGAGTGCCTTGAAGGTGGAAAAGCGCTATAGAAATATGTGACCATTTGATCATCTTATATTTATTAAATGTTAATGTTAATTAAATGTTATTATTAAAATGTATTATAAAAATGTATACAATAAAATAGATGATAAAATAAACTGTAAAATAGACTCCTTGATATTGCCATTGCTTTACACATTTTATCAACAATAATAATTTGTATATTTTCTTTTATTAAAAAACAAAACAAAAACACAGTGTCCATAACAAATAAAAAAAGAGAAAAAAAACAACCTGCTACATAATTTCACAACTTGAAGCTCCTATATTGCGCAAAACTGACTCCTGAGAGCTTTTAGCCATGTTATAATGTTGGTACCTCCTCAAAAACATAGCTGGATTTTTGTTTTGTTTCATTCTCACATTTTTGAGTAATCCTTTACTATTAGTCTGTCTACATCTCCAAAGCTCAAAATGCTCTGTTCCTCCTTGTGATGTCATGAAGCTCTAGTTTTCAAGTTAACAGCTACCTCTTACCTTTTGTTTAGTAGAGATTGGCAATTCCAGGACTGAAATCATCCAAATGATTCTAATAAAGGTGTATGGAGTTTAAAAACACAGTGGAGCACTTCCTGTAATACCACATGAACAAAACACAACTCCAGGTATGTTTTTGATGAGGCAACAACATTATAACATCAGTAAATAGTGTAATTTATTTATTTTTTTGACAAATTTTTAGTAACAATGTCAATATATGTAATTGGACTTTTGTGCATTAAAAAGATATATTTTGTTTTGAATAGTCTGAATTTCAACGACAACAGTACTAGATTTCCATCACTCTGAACCCCATGGAGAAATCTATACTGTAAATAACATGAAATGGTGCTGAGATTAGGCTTCAGATATGACTCCAACAACAACAAGTGCTCTTACAACAAGTCAAAGATATCACAACAGTAAGTGATGAGAATGGGACACACATGACTTCCTAAGGTCAACTGCACAGGCATTTGTATTTGTATATTTTGATACTTTTCAAACAAGCAGAGCAGTTATAACGTGCTGAATCGCTCACTCAGACCACTACAGAACTGAACCGTCTCCTGGGAACATGTGTTTGGGGTCTTTCTTATTGTAGCCGCACATAGCTCCCTGTGTAGTGTATATATACTGAAAAGTTCTTGTCTCTGCACCAAATGTTTGTTTTTCCCTTTTCAGGTCCGAAATCTGACCCTTGCGTTCCAGGCGGCAGAGAGCATTGGCATCAAACCCTCCCTGGTGAGTGGCACAGACCTCCCACACACTGAACTGAGGGGGACCTGACAAATGAGAAAAAGTGAAGTTGAATTGTAGCTCCATTTGAATCTTTAAAGTTGCATTCTTTCATGTATAAAATATATGACTGCATCAATCAGCTGAGTTAAAGGTGCACTGTGCAGTTTCTCTAGTAGAGGGTCTGCCATCTGCTTGTCTCCATGGCAATGCTATGTCTGGAATGTTTCACAGTATGGCATTGAACTTGTCTAACTTTGTAGAGATGATGAAGGTCAAACAACAGGTTAAACCTGTAAACCAGTGCAAATACATAGATTTTAATAGATTCCCCCTTTTCTGCGGAGGAAAGTACAGCAGCAATAGAATGTTCTGAATAAACAGTCATGATTTTACCGTTATGTAAAACCATCCCAAGCCACTAGCCATCACATGTGCACTGCCCACTGTGTCGCCAGTCATATTGAATTGGACTCGTGTTAACAAGTACATTCAAATTGATTAATGGTACATCAACATCACATTTAGTTTACAGCAAAATGCTTTACAATATGCTTCATCAAAATAAATAGTATTCAATGCATAAAAATATATATATTTTAGAGCTTTGAAATACCAAGAGGAAAGTGAAATTAGTATTCTTCTTGGTGAAGGGTCTCCATGGCCTGGAACAAAAGTCTGTTTCTGTAACTTCCCTCTCCATCAATCACCAAATGTTCTCTGTGTTCTTAAGATCAGGACAAAACCTGCACAACCTGCAATCCAATTGTTTCATTGCAGGAAAAAGCTCCACACATTATGGAAACTCCTCCAGTTGAGTAAAAACGTTTTTTACTCCAGTTGAGTAAAAAACGTCTCGGCCGATATCAACAAAAGTTGGAGTATCCCAATAACGATATTATGTCAATCCAAAACCAGTCTGTATTAGGTGAGCTTTAAATATCAGACAAGTGTTTCTCTTCATTGTTTCTGCTCTCCATCATATCATCAATACCTTCACAGAAACAGGGAGTGTGCACATATCAATAGCAGCTCATTTGCCCTGAGCTCAGATCCTGGTCTCACACAGCGGATTAGGCCAGAAGGTCAAAGTTCACATTTTTTGTGGAATTAGTTCTCCATTACGTGGCTGTGGTTAGACCCAAACTTGTTCCCATGTCATTTCATAAGAAAAACAACAAATAGTTTCTGCCCTTATCATCTGCATAAATACAGCACTCTTATGCAAAGGAGCTGATCATCTTGTGTTTTAGGCAAAACCAAGACAAGTTGTTTGCTTTGGCCCCTACAGTCTCCTGTCACTGTCAACGTGGCTCAGAATGACTCACTGCAGTTCATAATGCTAATGCTAATTTAATGAAGAATTGCTAAGAGTCATGCCTTTGATTTAGGGGACTTAGCAACTGGCTAGGTCATGAGTCTCTTAAAAATGCTCAATGCAATGTAGTTTTAGAGGTGGGAGATACAGTATATTGAAAAATGCTTAACATCACATAATGCCATCTCCTAAACAACTTTTTTGCTATACATGAACGTCTACCAACACATTCACACCCATGGACCTTTTGAAAGAGGGTCTAAAGCCTCTTCACTTTATTTTGTTAAAAAAATAAATAAATAAATTTGAATATGTATGTGGTGGTTTCTAATTAATTCAACAGGTTTTCTGATCAGTTGTGGTATTTTTTTTATTTACTGTTTTTTTTACAATTTACAGTTGTCTGTAGACCAACCTGTCTTACCATTTTTGTGTGTTTGTGTTCCCATGCATGCTCTTTAGGATAGATTTGTCCTTTCCCTCATTTGTTTTCTGATCAGTTTTGACTTCAGCACAATTTGTACTTTTTACCTGATTTCATTCTGCTTGTGATTCCAGGACATGGAGGAGCTGATGAGGACAGATCGGCCCGACTGGCAAAGTGTCATGCAGTACGTCTCCCAGATCTACAAATATTTTGAGACCTGATGCTCCGCAGAGGCCCCTGCCCTTCCTGTCCCATGTGTCAGTGTGACCTCTGACCTCCAGGACAGCCAGCACGGCCACAGCCACACGTCCTGTTTAATCCATATGACTATGGACAACCCCTAAGGAAAGAAACACCACAACTGCCATAGATACTTTGAATACAGATGCACAATCAAAAAAGTATAAAATGTGAAAAATATAAACCTTGGTCATTTTCATTTTCAAACTTCTATGTTAACTTGTGAACACATTCAGCAATATACTTTGGGCTGGTGGTCTTTCAGGGCCAAAAAATAGCTGTCTTGAAGCAGCTAGTTTTAATTGGGTAACCCTGTTGTCTGTGTCCTGCCAAATATTTCATCAAATTGTATCCATTTTTATGTCAAAGATCAAACACAGACGTTTGTTGGTCCTTGTGCCAAATCTTGTTCAAACATAACTATCTATGCATGGTTAACATGTAAACCTGTCTAGTCTGAGTGACTCTACACACGTGCGGTCCAATGTCAGTTTATGTCCTACACTGACCCACGTACAGTCTTGTAAATATTGATTTTCAGTTTGTACTTTGCAGAGCAGAGAGTATTTTCACAGGTTTGAGTTGATCTGAAGCCTTTGAGTTTTTTCAGTGTTGTCAGAGAGAGATAAGAAAAGCTTTATCTAATGTTAAATCAACTTACAGAAGCATTTTATGAAACAGGCATTTTTCTTTTGCATAGTGACAACATGTGCAGTGGGTTACAGTAGCTGCCCTGCAATATACCATACAGTTTATATGACTGTTACATGAGGTAAACACATTGTCACAGTCTGCTCTGGTCCAGTCCTGCTCTTCCAGTTGTCTCCTCCTCATCCTGTCAGCTGTCTCCTCCTGGGTGTGGCTACTACTTCACACCTGGCCTCCATCTACAATCACCTCCAGTTTAAGAAGAGCAGCTCCACAGCCACTCCTTGCCAGTTTGTTTGAGCAACACCACTCATCCTGCTTCCCTGCCCTGCTCACCAGCCTGCCATGTTGGACACATATAAGTCTTCCTGTTATTGTGTTTTGTTTGGAGTTAGACTTAATATATTTACATGCATTACACAAATGTTTTGTTTCAGATATACTTAAAGGTTTTGTATTTTCTGATTTCATATATGGAAAAAAATAAAGAGTGTTTTTGGTTAAATTTTTGTTTTGTTTTTGTGATTGCTAATTGGTTATAGAAGTAGATAGTTTAATTAAAACACAATTTGGTGTAATATTTGAGACTGTTGGCACTATAGCAGATGTGATACTCATAGTCATTGCCATATAATTGTACTAAGCTGTGGTTAATAGTTAATACATTGAGCAAACTACCTATTCTCTACTTTACCTAGGCATTCTATAGAATGCATGAAGGCCTTTAGGCAAATCAAAGAATCTCTGACAAAGTGAAAGTAAAGTTTGTAGTCATTCTTTATATTGTCAAATTACAACAAAAATTGCTAGAACATGTCTTTAATTAAATAAAATCCAACAATAAAAACTATTTGTCACACTTTCCCTAAAGTACACAATACCTAGGCAAAGTAGAAAATAAAACGTTTATTTCCAACTTTGCCTAAAAACACCGCACAATTTTGCCTGTAACATATACACCAATGAGAGCCAGATTGTAAAACTTTAAACGGACACAGCTTTAACGCTAAAACCTGTTCCGCTTATCAGAAAGTCAGATCGCCATTGAACTGCGGTGAAGTTCTCCGTGAATGTTTGATATAATTTCGGATGTCTCAAGATTTCTAAACTGTTGAAGAAGAGTTGTTTTTTTTCAGCTGCTGATTTGCTTGACGTATAGAAAAACGTAAACAATTTCCCATAAACAGTGGAAAACTTGAATGCGTATAGTATGGTTTCCTTTATGGAATATATGCTTTGGGGTACATAATTTTGAAATTTGAGCCTAACTTAAACCATGCGTAGGTAGATTAGCTTTGTGAAGCGTGGAAAAATGTATTTGTGCCTTTACACGCTTTAAACGTTAACAATAAAAAGAAGCACGTGGAGAACTCCCCTCTGTGGTTTAACTGTCGCGTAATTACGCACGGCCGAAGCCGGAGAGGGATTCCACCGACAGTTGCCATATGACCTATTCGTGTAAATGTGCGTGTTTGTCTGCGTGTGTGCTGGGCGTGGTTTTGTTCGTGCTATTGACCGTTTTTTTTTCCTATATTCTGCCTGCGTTCCGCCTCCTCTTGAAAACTGCAGTAAGGGAAGTTCTGTGACACTGTCTTCGCTACAGAGATGCTTCATCAAGCATGTCTACGGCTATCACTGCGGAGACATCACTACTAACAACGATGTGCAGATTAATTGAGGTGGGATTATACCGCGAGCTACTTTTGAAGACTTTAGTATAGCTTCATAACTGTAATACAGAGTTGTTAACACTTAATTGCAATCCATGTTCTCTAAAAGTGCTTTCTTTCCACAGATGGCGTTTGAGGCGCACACTTGTGGACTATTTTGGGTTCATAGCACAAAGACTATTTTACTTTAGTTTCGTGGGACTAAACGTGTAGGAGATCTCTGCAGCTCGAAGTCCCGCACACGGACGCTGTCATGAATACGCTTTACATCGTTATTGAAGTGGTCATCGCGGTGCTGTCGATCGCCGGTAACGTGCTGGTGTGCTGGGCAGTCTCCATAAATAGCACTCTAAAAAACGCCACGAACTACTTTTTGGTGTCTTTGGCGGTGGCGGACATCCTGGTGGGGTGCTTGGCTATACCCTTCGCCATCATCATCAGCATAGGCATCGACTTGGACTTTTACGGGTGCCTGTTCCTCGCGTGTTTCGTTCTGGTACTGACGCAGAGCTCCATCTTCAGCCTGTTGGCCATCGCGATAGACCGATACCTGGCCGTGAAGATACCACTCAGGTAAGAGGCTGTTTGTTCAGTGTACAGAAGTTGATTACATTTTTCACTGTGATAAGGGAACAATAAGTCACTGGTATGTTCTGAAATGCAATCACAGATAATTTGGGAATAAAATCTTGTGCGCGTGTCAGGACAGTGTCACTTTAATTGAAATAGCTGACAGCGTTTATGTCTATAATAAATCTTTCAAAGCTTTACCCAACCGCAGATTGTGTGCTATTTCAAATGTCTTCCTTCCTTTTATCTTATTTCCTGCACTGTTTGCAGTCATTTATCTGTACTATTCCGATGATAGAATTTTCATAGTTGAAACATTCAAGTTGTTATGATAGTTCGAGTCAGCATGTCCCACGTTGACAGATACGCAGCGTCCACTGGGCTATTGCCTAGTTGGACTGCTGTGGTATTGTAGTGATGTAGACTTAGATAAAGTATATTTATATTGGCAGCACTTATTTAACTAACTTAATGCACAGTCAAATGTGTTAAAAACATAAAACATGGACAATGGATACAATTTAATAATCACAAATAAATTAGCCTGTGCCGTTACAGTATCATTTACAGGAGCCCGCATTGGACAAATCAGGTTAAATGAGAACTAATGGGATTTCACCAGGTCTTAATCAAGAATGACACCAAACTAAAGATAGAATAGGGATAATCCAAACTTAACCTTGACTATAACAGACCATTGTGTAATTGACATGGTTGTTCAACAAGTACACATTTTATTCTCACATTGGGGCTTAAGGGAAACATTACACTATCAATAGCAAAAAGTAAAACATAAAACCCCCACAATAATATTTATATCATTATATACTAATAGGAAAAAAGGGTTTTAGTTAGAGGTGCACTGTGTGGTTTTTCTGGTGGAAGGTCCTCTTCTTGCTTGTCTTCAGGGAGATGTTATTGCTTTGCCTGAAATGTTCCACAGTAAGGCAATAAACTTATCTATTTGGATATTTTTCAAATAAAGAGTGTTTTTATTTCTCAGAAGTCCCTTGAAAAACATGCACTCTTACTGTGAGTAAGTATACTGCCATGCTGTGGAACATTCTAATCAAAGCTATAACGTCTCCATGGACTCGAGCAGGTGGTGCACTCTCCACCAGAAAAGTTACATAGTACACCTTTAAAGTTCACGTTAACAGTGTTGGGAAGTAACTGAATACACATTAGAATACATATTCAGAATACACATTTTGAGTAACTGTATTCCTGTCCAGTTACTCTTTCATTTAGTAGTATTCAGAATGCAGTTACTTTCCTAAAATCTAAGGGATACATTGCAGTATTGATCACACATTTTTGGGTTCAAACTGCATCGTGTTAATGGGAAAAATATAAAATTCAGCTCTTGTGGTGAGGCATGTGAGATTTTTCCTTCTCTAATTTGCGTCTATGTTGTTTTCCCTATGTTGCGTCTTTACACTATTAATTTAAATGCAACTTGATGTAGAAGTATTCAAAGTCTTCAGAATACAGTACTCTGATTGGACCATGTAACAGTATACATTACACAATACATTTTAATGCAGGTATTCAGTATTCTGTAACTAAATACATTTTCAAAGTATTTTTCCCATCACGGAATGTTAATTAATTGATGAAAAGTAGTTTTTTTGTATTGACGTTAAAGCTACTGGAGGTGTATTATCTTCAGTACTGCGCTCGAATCTTGCCTTTAGCCTACATCACAAGCAGGTTTTACAATTACTGGTGTTTTAATAAACTACTCATTTTCTTATCTGATTCCAGCCTTAATGTCAAAATGTAGTGCATTTTTCGAGCTTGCCACATGATTCAAAACATAATTACTTACACTTTTATCTGATGGCTCATTTGTAGTGAATCGTCCTCCATTTTATTAAGACAAACCGTTTCCAAATGCTTAGAGTAACAGATGATTCAAATCTCATAAACCAGTGTTGTTGCTTATTTGGTGAAGATGTGACCAGATCGATATTGCTGCCAGTCCGCTGCAGTTAAGGGCACCAAAACAAGAGGGAGAGAGATGGGCCCCTGAAGGCAACATGAGCTCTCAACATCAGCCTGGTCGAAGCTTTTTTCCCCCAGTTTCACTGAATGCGTCACAAGATAGCATGGACTGTGTACTGATGTTTGACAGTGAGTGGTTGCAGGCTGTTATGACTGAGTTCTCCTGTCATTCTCTTCATCTTCACTTCTCGGCAAGGACAATATGACATAGTGGAAAAGTAAACTACCCATCAGTGCTTCCATTTTTGAACAGAAAAGTACTAAAGTGTAGGAAGTGTAAATAATTGTAAAAAGGACCCTAGCTTTACACTGAGTAGACACTGCTAAAAGGTTTGGAGAGAGACATGGCTGACGTGTGGTGTTGTTGTGACACATTTTAAGAGGATTTCGGATATTGCGAGATAGGGGCAAAAGTAACTGCAATATAAAAGCTTCCTTGAGTAATAGAATAAACAGAGCCTTTCCTTTCCATCTTGAATGATTCTGAAAATGTAATGTGACAAGGATGGGCAACAAAACAGTATTAAGTCAATGTGATCTGCTGTTTGGGAGAGATACTGATATTGTGATTTAGAGCTCTATGCTCGATTACATTTAGAGGCTGCGCTGGGCGATTTTTCTCATTCTCGATTTTCAATTTTATTTTACGTTACATTATGTTATTATTATTATTATTATTATTTATTATTATTATTATTATTATTATTATTATTATTATTATTATTATTATTATTATTATTATTATTATTATTATTATTATTATTATTATTATTATTATTATTATTATTTTAAAAAACTAATAATAAAACCATATTAATTCCAATACACACTTTTAATTGTTGATATTTAACACTAGGTCACAATAACACATTTTGAAGTGCGATATATTGTTGAAATAAATATAGACGATAAACAGTAATATTGAAATCAAGCCACCAAAGCAGAATTATGTCCAAAAAAGTACAATATTTTAAAAAAAAAGAGCTGCAATAAATACATAACAGAATGCAACACTTATGCAGTTAGTTTGTCTCCATAATGAGTCATAGTGCATAAGTTAATCCTTCCACAGCTCAAATGTCATCATAGAACAGAAAAATAACCAAAATTTTCCCACTAGTACAAAGAAAAAGTACACACCATAAATATTGACCCCCAGAAATTATTGTTCCATCTGTCATGTGTTGAACGATAAGTTGATACAGTAATTATCATGACAGGCCTATTTAATACAAAAAATGTCTAAATTCTCCTCAAACCAAATGTGCTTTTACTGACAGGAGCTTTATATTAACACTTTAATACAAAGAGATAACTGCACAGCTTTCTTATAGGTTTGTGCTAAAAAAGGGCTTGGGGGGAGTTTGTAGTACATTTAAATGACATAATTTGGGTAAAATAATCAAACTTAGCGGAAAATCGGCAGATATTATTGGCCATCGGCTGTTCTGTATTCTAAACAATCGGTATTGGCATCAACCATGAAAAAACCCATATCGGTTGATCTCTAATATAAAGTGTACAAGTATGTTGAGTTTCTTAATTGTTTTTATCACATACTGTACATATTTCCATTTTGACCTGAAAACAACTGCATAATGTGTTAAGTACAGATTGAGTAGATTTCTCAGACAGCTTTGGGATATTGTTCTGGTGTGTGTTTGCTTAACTTCACTTAAGTTGTGTGTAAAGGCCCCAATAGTGTTTTCACAGATGGTTCTAGGTGGAAGTGAACAGCCAAAAGCAGATGTTTGAAAGCCCAGGAGATAACCACGCTGCTCATGCTATCAGCTAACCCCACTTTCTCCTCCAGAGTTTCTTAGAAGACTGTGGCCTGTCCCTCCAGCCCGTACGATCTTTGGCATAACCTTTACAACAACATAGACCTCAAAGGGCGTTCCCCCAATCCCACCCACGGTAGTATTCCTCACAAGTTTGGTGAAACATCAGGCATGCTACTTACTACACGGCTCTAAAAATATGTGACAGAGAGGGAGATAGTATTCCATGCAAATTCAATGAACACATGTTTAAAATGCACATGATGCAAATAATATGCTAGTGCTGCAAAATTTTGAAGAAAAAAAAAAAATCTGATTTTTTATTGTGGATGTGATTAGATTTGTGATTTGTTTATGAAGCAGGATTCTGTTCAGAGTGCACATTGTAAACAACTCCAGGGGCATTAACATTGAGAGAAGACAGAAATATGAACTGATAAACTAATACAAGAATCATGTTTGTGAAAAGGTCTAAACTATGGGTACAACACGATTTTTTTTTTTTAATAAGAGAGCAGAGTTTGTTCTTTGGAGAGGACGTTCTATTACTTAAATAACTGCAGCCTTTGTGATTTGACTCAAAGTGTGATTTTGATTTGATGTTCTGTAATGTGTTCTTACAATTATTACAAAATGAACCTCATGCATCAACATTCACATCTCATTTTAGCATGAGTATCGTCTAAGTAGATGCTAATTTGCATATTTGTAAGTTGCTAATTCGGTGTTCATTTATTTATTTGACCTTTACTAATGTTGTATTCCGCTGCTAATAAGAAATATACACTTTCCTATTAATACATTTGTTATATAAGTATAAATGATATGTATTAACAAACTTGAGGTACTAGCCCTTAACAACACTCTTATTATTAAAAATCTATAGCATCATAATTAATATACAAAAGTGTCCTAACATTATACTAACAGGCAGTAATATGGGTATTGTTGATAAGAAAGTCTTAAGTCTATGAAGGTAGCTAACCCGAATTTAGACAGTACCTTTATGTGATATTATGATGTGCACTATTAACCTTTTAATAAGTTGTATATCAAGGTAAATTACGTAGATAAAGCCAGTGTGGCAACAAAAGTGTTAACAAGTTTTTCAGAAAATGACATGTTAGCATTAGCTAGCGCCTTATGCTAGAGGATATCTCCCCGACTTTTTCCTGCTAATAAGGCTAGTGTGGCATTACGAGTGGTTACAAACATTAGATGTTAAATTTTCAGCAACAACGCCACTCGAGTTAACCTGGAGAAAGGATTTAAAGGCACTTATTACAGAACAGAGCAGGCTCCACATAATATAGAACTGGGTGTAATTGACATGTTGACATGTTATTGACATTACAGAATGGGCAGAATACAATACATTAGACCAGTACATTCATTAATTCCTTCTTTCCATTCATAAAAAACGCTGGACCCTCCCCCTTGCCCGGGTAGTCCATGATCCACAACTTATATGCACCCAGCGTATCAGGGACTGCATCTTTGGAAACAGCTCATAAAACAAAAGTCAAAAGACAAAACAGCAGTCGCGCCCACATCAGTGCTACAGCTCCACTGTTGCAGGCAGAGCAACCACAAAAAACATACAGCCACAAATCACCTGAAACATACAGCCACAAATCACCTGAAACATACAGCCACAAATCACCTGAAACATACAGCCACAAATCACCTGAAACATACAGCCACAAATCACCTGAAACATACAAAACTGGAAGCGCATTACCCATGACGCACGTCCCAATTTACGCGCTCACAGCGCACGGTCGTAGGGCTTCTTAGGCCAGTGAGTTGGTGCCTGATGCGACGGTGTACTCTATGTGAACCAATGAACCATGAAGGGAAACCCGGCCGGTGCACACAGGGCTCATCAGAAGCAGTGTAGCGACAGACTCCTGGCTCAGCTTTGCTCAGTTCAGTTCATGGGTCAGGTGCGGGGCTCAGGCAGCGGCGCTGAAAGAAGCCACAACTTAGAACGAGTGTATTTTTGTTTGCCCAGATGCTGAATGATGAAGTTAACTCAAACGTATGTCATGTTATGTTCTGTGTAAAAAGTTGGGAAGATGTCTGTTAGCATAAGATGCTAGCTAATGCTAACATGTCGTTTTCTGAAAAACTTGCAATTTACCTTGGTATACAACTTATTAAAAGGTTAATAATGCACATCATAATATCACATAAAGGTGACGTACTGGCTGAATTTGGGTTAGCTGCTCCTTTACTGTATATCAACCAGTTTAGCCGTTGCCACAGCAACCCCGGTCCCCTCTAGCCCCGCCCCCTGCTGTCTTCAGTCGTGCTCACGAATCTTTTTGAGACAAACTCGGCGCAACGAATGTCTCATTGGTTGAGCGGTCAGATCCACTGACCCACAGGGTGGCAGTGCGATTCGAGTTCCCATAGATGAATGCTGCCGTTGTGTCCTTAAAAAAGACACTTAACCCACCTCGCCCCCAGTGTCTGCGCACACTGGTGTATGAATGTGTGTGTGAATGGGTGAGTGGTTCCTTGATGTAAAGCACTTTGAAGGTGGAAAAGTGCTATATAAAAATTTGACCATTTACCAATAAGGGCTGGATAAACCACTTATATGCATGCAAATTAGCAGCTTGCTGCAGTGTAGCGTTGTAGTGTACTGTAAAATAAAGCTTTTCCGCATTTTTGAAACTAAACCTTAAATTTAAGTGATAATGATAAACAATTCTTAGATGGATTTGATTTACGCTTTTTTCTGAAAATATTCAACTTTATATAAGCCACCATTCATTTAGTCTGACTACCACCAGAGGTCTGAACTTCAGTTAAACTAATAAGACATCAATAAGCAAATGCTTTTCTCAAACATTGTCAAGTATGATCTTAATAATTAATCTCTAACCTTTATAACCACACATACAGCTACAAATCGTTACCAAAAGTAGAAGCTGTTGAAGCAGTAGTCTATTTGTCTTGATAAACAATTATGACGTTTCCATTTGTTCCACATTACATCAGACTAAAGATGCAATGTGCAAAGACCTCTGCTGTGATAAAAGAGGGCAGGACAAGAAAATCGGGACCACACACACAACCTGGATCAGTTTAACTAACTTTTAAATTGAAAACAAAAATGTGTTAGGGCTAAGCAAAGGAACTGGAATGCGTCTGCTCCGGATCAATTTAAGTGCACATTTCCATAGCACCATTTCATTTCATCTATCTTTATTTATACCGGGAGAGCACTCAGACTCTCATTTTCATGGCACATAAGTCCATTTAAAACATTAAAATTAGGTGCAGGTGTGAGTTATCATTAAGATTATTAAATTGTATTTGTGGTACCAAAGTCTCCAATTTTACTTGTCTTTGAAATATATTCAATTTTTGGGGATCAAACCCCCAAAAGTCATTATTCCCATCTCAGTCCTGGTGTGGCCAGTCTTTAGACTTATACAGTCATGTAATTTTGTTTTAAATGTTCCTGTATCAATGTTCAACAAGCAAATCTATCAAGTAGTCCCTTATAAATACATTTTATATGGTGCTGTTCTCTTCTGACAGATACCAATGGCCAACTTACTTGATAGAGTGTACAGTGATGGGTTTTAAATTCATCTCCTGTTGATGATTGAAACAAAGGG
>KN486273.1:612-14301 GCA_000787095.1 Periophthalmodon schlosseri | reverse complement strand
CAATTGTAGATGAAAAGTAATCCATTTGTGAAGCCTGGTGAGTTTTGAAATACAAAAAAAGGTTTATTCTTTGTTACAGCAGATACAAACAGGACAGAGCCCAGACCTGTCCTGGTCACAGACTGGCAGCCTCCCGGCTCCCCTCGGTCCTTCCTCTTCCTTAGTCCCCCAGAGCATCTGAGCTCTCAGTATTTATACCAGAATGATAAAGCTACATACATTTCAAAGCAGTGACTTTTGCTTTACCCCATGAGATTAATGAACCTTTACACTTAGACAGGTAGAACAACATAGAGTTTCCTGTGGGATGGCAAAAGAGCCTTCACACATGTTAATGTTTGGTCTGGGTCTGACAGACTGACACAAATCAAATGCATTTAAAGACATATGATAAGAGTATTTTCTTCACAACATGAATATACTTACATTTCCATCACACACATAAATACCAGAAAATACAAAATCTTCAGCTAACTTGCCCAGCTCGCTCACTAACTTCTCCTGTCTGCTGTTGTCCCATATAAATCCTTATAATCTAAACATCATCGAAAAATTACAATTGTAGATGAAAAGTAATCCATTTGTGAAGCCTGGTGAGTTTTGAAATACAAAAAAAGGTTTATTCTTTGTTACAGCAGATACAAACAGGACAGAGCCCAGACCTGTCCTGGTCACAGACTGGCAGCCTCCCGGCTCCCCTCGGTCCTTCCTCTTCCTTAGTCCCCCAGAGCATCTGAGCTCTCAGTATTTATACCAGAATGATAAAGCTACATACATTTCAAAGCAGTGACTTTTGCTTTACACCCATGAGATAATGAACCTTTACACTTAGACAGGTAGAACAACATAGAGTTTCCTGTGGGATGGCAAAAGAGCCTTCACACATGTTAATGTTTGGTCTGGGTCTGACAGACTGACACAAATCAAATGCATTTAAAGACATATGATAAGAGTATTTTCTTCACAACATGAATATACTTAAAGTTCCATCATAGTACGACCATTTATAATGATGCGCTCAGAAAAAGTCTTGAACCACTAGTCCTTTCTCCAGGGACATCCCTACTCCAATATGTAGATGACATAATGATTTGCAGTCCAACTAAACACCAATGTGATGGGGACACAGTCAAACTCCTACAACTCCTTGCTGCAGAGGGGCATAAAGCTAGTCTTTCAAAATTACAATTCATTCAAGAAAAAGTCACATTCCTGGGTCACATCATTACATCAAAAGGTAAAAGTCTGTCTTCAAAACGCATTGAAGCCATTCAAAATCTTCCAAAACCAATTACAAAAAAACAAATGATGTCTTTCCTAGGAATGTGCTCTTACTGGAGATAATTCATTCCAAATTATGCAATCGTAGAAGCCCCACTCAGCTCCCTAATCCACAGAAAGAATTTGCAATCTCATGACAAACTCACATGGACACCTGATGCTGATCATTCATTTACTACATTGAAAATAGCTCTCCAAACCACTCCCACCCTAGGGCTACCAGACTCAAACTGACCATTCACACAAATGGTTGATGAACATAATGCTTGCATGACATCTGTTTTATTACAGGATCACAGGGAAAAAATGCGACCTGTTGCTTACTTTTCAGCCAAACTGGATCCTGTTGCTGCTGGCATGCTAAGATGCCTTAGAGCTGCTGCTGCTGCTGCTGCTGCTGCTGAAAAAGCCATAATGGCATCTAGGGATATTGTAGGTTAGTCTGAATTAACTCTTCTTGTTCCTCATGCTGTGTCAGTGATTTTACTTGAACAGAAAACATCTCATCTCTCAACCTTTCGATGGCTGCGTTATAACACTGTGCTTTTAGATATGCCTAACATCACAGTGAAATGATGTAATGTGTTAATCCTGCAAATCTCATTCCCATTCCAGAGGATGGAGAGGAACATAACTGTGTTTCTGTTCTACAACAGGTCTGCTCTCCAAGACTGGATTTAAAAGAAACACCATTGCCTAATCCTGACTTGCTTCTTTTTGTAGATGGATCCGCATCACGCAATCCACATACAGGAAGAAATGATGTTGGCTTTGCTGCTGTTAATAATCATAGAACTATTATTTCTAACTCTCTTCCGTCTTATTATTCAGCACAAGCAGCAGAACTAATAGCATTGACAGAGGCATGCAAAGTGGCAGAAAACAAAACGGTTACCATTTATACTGATTCAAGATATGCATTTGGTGTGGTGCAAAAGATGCAGCACGGAAATCACTTCCTCACCATAACCTCTTTGTTTCAGTTCCAGTCTCCATCCCCTCTTCCCTTTCAGCTCTACAATCCTTTGCCACATCAGACGAGAAGAAATTGTGGCAACAAGCGGGCGCACTGTACAAGGAGAAGGTGTAGTGGGGACCTGATAACAAACCATGTTTGCCTAAACATTTTTTCCCACATTTTGCAAAATTGACACATGGGTTGGACCATGTGTCAAAAGGAGGGATGTTAGATGTAATATCGGAACATTGGTTCACTAAAGGTTTCTCAACATACGCGCAGAAATACTGCCAAAGTTGCATGATCTGTCCTGCACATAATGTATGTAAGACCATTCCAATGATACAAGTCGCTCGCCCTCCACCAGAACGTCCATTTGAACACCTAATGATGGATTTTTTTTTATTGACACCGGCACAAGGTAAAAAATACTGTTTAGTAATGGTAGATATGTGGTCAAAGTGAGTTGAAGCATTCCCAGCTAAACATCCAAGCAGTCAACTGGTAGCAAAAGCTTTATTAACTGAAGTTGTTCCACGATGGGGAATACCAACCAAAATTAGCAGTGATAATGGAAGACTTTTTGTTAACACAACAATTACACAAATTAGCAAGCACTGATTTAAGAAAACATCGTGCTTATGATCCGGCCAGTGGAGGGGCTATCAAAAGAGAAAATGGCACTCTAAAAAGTAAATTAGCCAAATGTTGTGAAGAAACTATCATAGATACAAACCTTACCTATTGTTTTAACTCACATGAGAATGTGAAAGAGGTCTAGAGTAAACATGAGCTCCTTTGAAATCCTATTTGGCAGACCACCATCTCTAGGACTGGGTCCTAATATTAGACCACTCCCCTCCACTGGATTATGCGAAGATGATATGTTACAATATTGCAAAAACTTATCTTCCACTCTCTCTCTCATTTCTCAACAGGTGAAAACAGCCCTTCCACCACCCACATACAAACACTTCCACAACTTCCAACCTGACGACTGGGTGATGGTAAAAGACCTGCGGAAGAAGCATTGGTGTTCCAGATACTGGCAAGGTCCCTTCCAAGTCCCCCTGACAACACACACTGCCGTCAAGACTGCTGAAAGAGCGACGTGGATACACAGCAGCCACTGCAGGAAGGTCCCAGATCCCAGAGATGACCCAACATCTATAGAGATCCTCCAAACACCAGCTGCAGAACCAGCTCCCCAAGGCACAGCCATCTAACAGCCACATCTACTTCAATGGGAGATCTTTCTCCACGTCTCAACCATCATACAGCTGTCCAACACACTGTGGACTGTTTACCTTTGCGCTTGGATACACAAACACTGTCAAGCCTACAAACAACAACCAGCCATGACTTTTCGACAGAAATGGACAAGATTTTTCTGGGAAACTATCATGCTAAATAAGCTCTTACTAAATGCAATCACAATACTGCATGTGCTCTGGCATTGACAGCAAAGTCAGTGCTACAGATTCAGAAAATACAACTGTCCCAGTCACCTTGTCCTGTCACCCATGGAATGATGCTGTTGCTGATTACTGGTAACCAAATGCGAAACAACATGCCGGTAACCCCACATCCTAAGATCACTTGTTTAGAAAATCATCCCACCACAAGCAACATGGTGATTAATGTTCCTCTTCAGAATGCAGAAACTTGTGTATGCTCAACATCGACACAAGGCCTAGGACACTCACGATGCCAAACCAAAATATACATGAACAATGAATCAACCCAAAATTGCTCTTTTGACTGGTCTAATGGCACTACAATGCACATTTCCCTTGTCTGTTCCAATTGCTGTCTTCTAAACCTGGAATTATGTGGTCATGTGGCACAGACACTTATTACAGTTTGCCATCTAAACTCCAATGGTCTGGATGCTGCCACCCATTTGTTGTCACCACAGGAATAACAGTATTCTATGAAGACAAACATGTTCGAATTGAATGTGATCTTTCAGGAGTGCCACTCGTACAAAGGTTTTGTCCTAGCAGACCCGTGGACAACTCCAGGAGCAAACATAGGATGGTCTGTGTTCCTAGGAGGGGGCACCACTGCAACCCTGAACAAAATCAATGGACTAGCCTGGTCGGTATTGCAATTAGCCAGGGAAACTGAATCAGGGCTCACACCAGTAAATGCAGAAATGACTGCTATCAGAACGGCGGTCATTCAACACTGACTTGCACTGGACATTCTGCTGGCTGAGAAAGGTGGTGTATGTAAACTAATCAAAGCTTCCTGCTGCTTCCACATACCAGATGAATTTAACAATATCACAGACATTATTAAACACATGCAAGACTCCATTCAGACCCCCAGACTGACAAACATCTCATGGCTTTCGTGGCTTGAGTCCTAGAGCCAAGACTGGCTGCCTTGGATTTTAACAACTGTAATGCCCATTCTGATGATATTTTTTCTTGTATGCACTTTGACCCCATGTATGCTGAAATGCATGGTTAATGGCGTAGCCAAGAACATGACAACTTCTCCAACTTTCATGCAAACAGACACTAAACACAGTGTGGGAAACGCCTCCCCAAGTCCCAGATGAAACCGAAATTCCAAAAACCTATCAAATGGACTCTGATTTTTGTGCTGAATTAGTCACATTTATGTTATTATTTTGTACTGAACTTGCGACGTTGTGAAACAACGATAATGATGATACATTTTAAATCCATTTGGAAATAATGTGTTTGATGACAAGTTGTTTTATCAGAAATTGCTTTTATTGTATCTTTATTTTAGTTCATTATTATCTTCTTATCTTTTTGTATTATTATTTTTATGTTTTTATTATTAATAGTATTATTATTATTATTGTTGTTGCTCTTTTTATTTTTGTTTTTATTATTACTCTAGTACATTGATGTTGAAGTTAAAAATGTGAAATGATTAATGAATAATCAAAAGGAGGGATGTGTAAAGGAAATTAAAATATTGTGGAATCATTTTACCTTTTACAATCACTTGGTCTTGTGATGTGAAGATAGACCAGACCAAGCTAATCTTGTTAAGATGTGAAGATAGATGCAATCAGACCAAGCTAGCCTTGTTAAGATGTGTTTGTAATATATGTGAAGATAGACGCAATCAGACTAAACAGTTGGCTTTCAGATCTCTCTCCTTTGAAGTGTATCACACCTTGTATTGTTTTAACTCCACATGATCATGAATGCCACCAGGAGATTGTCTGACCACACCTCAGTAGGAGTGTCACATCCTTACTTTGAAATGTATGTCCTCTGGTCATCTCAAACTATATAAACTTAGTGATTTGTATCTTTTGGGGTCTGACTCTGGAGGAGATGCTGTTGGCAACTCGGTTGGCCCAATTTTTGCAAGAAATAAACTCTTCGTCTTTGCTTCAACATTCAACAGAGCCTACAAAAGGAGTCTTATTCCACAACAATGTTTTTTGAGGATCCTGCTTAAGCGTTTTTCAGTGCATAAATTACTTTCAATATTATCATTTGATGTCTACATCTTCTTCAGCAATATATCTATCCTTCAAAATGTGTTATAGTGACAGGCCTAACTGTCCAGTCATTCCCAAAACTCTAGATAAATCATTCCATGCAATCTTTTTTCTGCTGTTTTGTTTGGAAATCCATATATGTTAATAAAATAATTAATCAACTAATAAAACTGTAATTGACTAAGACACTAGATGCTACAGCATCAAAAAGTATGTATATATTTAATCTCTGTATTCATCATATTCTTCAGTGGCTATGTTAACGTGCACACCAAAAATTTGATTATAATTTGATATTTTTGAAACCACAAAATCTGATTTAAGTAAACTGAAGGACAAATAAATCACATTAGTATTTATCCCATTTGAAAAAAAAAAAAAAAAATCAGGGTGGGGTAATCCATTTTACACAGAAACTGCAAAATGCATCACTTTAACTCAGCACAGATTGTACTTACTTACTTACATTTCTTTAGGCCTGATTTTAAAAACTGTTCTCCACATGGTGTCAACCTGAATATACACAGTATTCATTAAGGAATGAACCTAATACATTTGATTGGTACTGATTTATGTCACTTTTGTTTTCAAAGCCACTGTAGACTAGACGAGTGCCTCTGCTCCAGGTTTTGCAGGGTAGAATGAGCACACATTTTGAATGGAAGGTAATTCATTTTTATTTTATTTTTTTTTTTATTACAACATCTTCATTTAACATCACTCATTTAATTTAACAGAGTAATAATTAACTGCACAGCCCTTGTAGAGGTGGGACCAAGTCCAAGTTTGACAAGTCTCAAGTCTCAAATTTTTGGCCTCAGGTCTGAGTCACGTCTCAAGTCAAAGACAGGCAAGTCCAAGTCGAGTCCCGAGTCAGTGGTCCACAAGTCCAAGTCGAGTCCAAGTCCTCTGCTTTGAGCTTCAAGTAATTTCAAGTCTTTAAACCAAAGTACCAAATATAGCTCATATATATATATATATATTTTTTTTTTACAATTTATATGCTTTTTAAACTAAATTTTACTACCTAAAAAAGTCATGGTTACAAATAGGGATGTAACAATATCCAAATGTTACAGTACAATATTTATTGCAATATTTTGAAGAGGCTAACAGAATTGTAGATATGCTACTTTACTTTAAAAAGGCTGTAATGCGAATCATTACTATCATAATCTAAAGAATGTCTTCACGTAGTCTGCACTGATAGAGCAACTAATAGAGCAAAGGATCATGGTCTACATAGTTCCTTCTGTTTTTAAATGTTACTGCAATAAAACAATGCATTCCGGAGGCTGCTGAGACTCCCCTTAAGGCTCTTCTCCACAGACGACAGCAGCTTGACCCTGGGGAGCCCTGGGTGGCTGTACCTCAAATCCATCTTTTTCTCAGACAAGAGTTCAGCTTCAGAGCTTCATCGAGGACAGTGGCACCCCTCCCAGAGACCAGGCACCTGGACAAACAGCACACAAACATTACATGGCTCTACAGTTGTCAAAAGTGTCAAAAATCTGATACTAATCAATAATAAAACCAGATACTCATTTTAACAAGAAAATTACCTTTACTGAACAGTCTTAGAATGAGCTTTGTCAGAATGAATATAAGACCACATGTTAATAATAATGCGTCAGTGTGTAGCCTTTTTAGCCAAAGTAAGACCATGACCTTTTTCATTTTGGTTGTGTTTATTGCACTGAAAAACTCTGAGCATCTCCACAAACTTGCCTCTTACTTGCGTTTCCATGGAATTGTTGTTTCTTTGGCTATAATCTTGTACAGTATGGAATCTCCATGGAGAACGTTCTGAAGTATAGTTGTACTTTCTATGAAAGTAAAACTATATTTCAGCACATTCCATGGAATCACACAAGTGGCGTGTATGGACAATATACAAATGTAATACATTGCTTACTTTCTTACTAAGAATAACGTTCTGTTTCCCATGCAGCAGTGGCCATATATCACACTAAGGGAAGATAACAGCTATGTTCTGGTCATTTTGGTTAAAGCCACATTTCCTATCTGTACCCCTTTCATCTCAGGAATGTGTGATCCCCACTCTGGGAGGGTTATAAAACACTGGTGCAATCTCACCTTGTTTAGACTCTGCTTTACACTCTGCTTTAGATTCTGCTTTAGACTCTGTTTTGAATTTTGCTGGACGCTGCCTTTAACCCGACTGTATTGCTGTAATTGACAATAAAGATCTACATAACGATTCCCGTACCTCTGCGCCTGTTCTTCATGCAACAGAACAGAAATTGACATGTGCCACCTACACAAAGTTAAATACTGTGCTTTTAAATACTATTACTATCATTGTTACTTAGAGTTGAAAATTAATACTTTGTTTATATAGTGCTTTTCTAAATAACAGTTACAAAGTGCTTCACACTGAAGGAATGAAAAAATTACTGGATTGTCTTAAGATAAGTTTTTATTATCATGGTGCTACTGAGATCTCTGTTGAGTATTGATCCTATTTCTTAGTATTGAAATCTAAAGTTAGGATTGAACTTTGCAGCGGTAGATCTGATTTGTACAGATTTGAGTGACTGAACTTTGCAGTGGTAGGTCTTATGTGTGCAGACCTGAGTGACTGTATCCTGCACTGTGGACTCCTTAGGCCCTCTGACAGCTGCATCACTCCAGAGTCCTTCAGATCATTGTTACTGAAATCCAGGAGCTTTAGGCCTGAGGAACAGGACAGGACTGAAGACAAGGGACCACAACTCTGCTCCGAAAGGCTACAGCACTGCAGTCTGCAAGAGATATCCAACAGGTAAGACTATGTCCTATTCGCTGACATTAGGGCTGCAAAGAAATTGGTGCGTGTCAAACCCATGCATCAACACACACTGAACGCCGCTCATCACCTCCAACTCTTAGGCCTAGGACACACTGCACGTGTATTTCACTCTACGCACGCATAAAAACAGCACATTTTGGATGTGTGTTTTTTAGAATGCATTAAAAGTGAATGGGGGCGGCCACAACGCTAGGTGTGCGCGTAGATTTCATAAACTACAATCTCACCTATTTTTTTATGCTTGACACAAGCGTAGGCATGTATCCCCAGCAAAATACATAGAAAGCATGCATTTGCGCTTTCAAATTTACTTTTAAAATCCTCCCGTTTGCTGTGGCCAGCCTGCACAGATGGTAAATACAAGCCTATCCAGCTAGTTAGTTTCACTGTAGACCTGTTATAAGTGGCTAAACAACACAGTCAAGTTTGATCGACTTTCCCATTGACAAACAGAGTCAGTGCCACGCACAGATGTTCTGCTTTAGCTGTCAGTGTGGCTGTCCTCACCACTAGGCTGAACTGCGTGTCTCTGAGCACATTGAGCTCTCTGAAAGTGAATGGGAATAGCAGCTGGAGGTCCTGATTGACCCTGTTTTCAGCCCAGTCCAGACAACTTCTGAGTCAGTACTGTCTTCTCCCCACCAGCAACAAACTTCGTCAGCACGTGTCTGATTGGTCCTCGTGCTTCTGTCAGCCCTGCTCTGGTTGGTCCCTGTTTGTGGACGTGGCTGCCTGAAGACAAACAGCTGACAGTATTTAATTCAATACAAATGTTGTTGACATAAACTTTACTGACCCATTAGTGTAAACCAGTATAGGGCTGTAGTCAACTAAAGAAATTCTTGTTTGATTTAAGACATGCCCTGCCAGTGTATTTTTTTTTTTTTACTATAAAGGGGGCGTGGCAAAAGCTGTCTAAGCTCTATGTATCTGACTCAAACTGCACTCACAAGACTACACCTGCAAGGGAGTTCATACAAACAACTATTTATATAGAAAAAACTACTAGGAAACAATGATTCATTAAACTTATGAATCATGAGTCAAATCTACCTTTGCCTTTATATAACTACCAAAAAATACCAAATCTTCAGTTAACTCACTCACTAACTTCTCCTTTCTGCTATTGTCCCATATAAAGCCTTATAATTTAAATAAAATGATTAGGCAACTAATACAATTTTTTGTAGACTAAGACACCATTGCTGATTAATCGACTAAGGGGCTGAAGGCCTACAGAGGCCTTCAGCCCTCTAGTCGATTAATCAATCACTGTTTAGGGCTGTCCCTAAACAGTGATTTTCTAACTGTAATACACAGTTTTCTTTGTTTCATTTTATTTACATGTTTTGAGAAAAAAAAAAAAAAAAAGATCTAGACCATGGGCCTGTTCTGCTTAAGTGGCTAATTCCACTACCCAGGATTACGTATGTACCAGCAGCATGGTGCAGCAACTCACAGCAAGAAGGTTCTGGGTTTGACTTGTGGGTGCCTGGGCCATTCTGTGTTCTTCCTGTGTCTGGGTGGGTTTCCTCCAGGCACTCCAGTTGCCCCCATGAACCCAAAAGATGCACAACAGCTCAAAACTTCCGCTAACGTAGTCCTGATCACTAGAATTTGTATTTATAAGATATTAATTGCAGTTTTTTTGCTGTTTGAAGGCTGATTTGAGTTATCAAATACCACCATGTATTCCTTTGATTTTAGGAAAGTAACTGTATTCTGAATACCACAAAATGAAATAATAACTGTACCGGAATACAGTTACTCAAAATTAGTATTAATATATATATTTTAGCGCATGCATTTAGTTAGTTACTTCCCAACATCGGGTATGTTTTCATGGAAACCGGAATTGGTTTTTGATCTTCAAGGTCTTCTGAGTGAGTAATCAGAGGGGCCATGGTCAGAGAGAAATCAGATTAGTCACATCAGAATTTGCTGTTACATGTCATTTTAATATTGTTATAACTTAAAGTGTTTAAACACTGAATCTGAACTGTGAACTGCTACTGAACTGTATATGGTGTTTTAATAGCATCGTCTACAGTTCCTAGTCCTTTTTGGCAATTAATACAAACTAGATATATATTTGCAGCTTTGTGTCAAAAACAGTCAAAAACTGAGTATGTGCTGCCTCCAATGGTCTCTGCAATTTGAAGTACTATGTAACATCACACAGGACTGCCCTGATTACAGCCAGGGCAGTTTCTGATTACAAACACCTGGCTGCAAGGGCGGAGTTTGAAGTGTGGCCACCAATCACATTGTTCTTTGTACCTCCAGACCCTGCACCTCCTCCCTCATCACTCTCTACTTTAGTCCTCTAGGAACTTTAACAGGTCTATTTGTGGTTGTTGGCAGAGTTTAGGTGTTTAGTCCCACTTTAAAAATTCTGATGTTCAATACTGCTCCATGCTCAAACACAGGGTTAGTTTCTTGAACCAAAACATTAAAAATATAATCTGTATCTCATCCATCTTTTGTTACTGCTCTATAAGTTTTCAGTAATGCTGATTTTTGTAGTGTAGTGACTTTTTTCGCGTACTCTTTTTTAAAGTCAAATCTCTGAAGGGAGCCAGTCTTCGGGACACATATCTGCCCTCAGGTTCAGTTCTGTGGAAATGATGATAGGCCCATAATTACAAAGATATTAACCATAAACCAAATCAACAAATCTGCCAATTAAACAGCAAATTCCACCACAGAATTCTGACCGGTCTTCCAGCTCAATTTAAACCATAAGGATTCTACAATGTTGTAATGTCATACCCCCCCTCCAAAAAAAAGTACATGATGTTTGTGCTATGTCAATGTGCATGTCATACACTAGCAAATAGTCCTGTTCGATTAATTTAATTTTAATCAAATTGAGACATAATTTTGGTTCAAGCTTGGGTCTTTTTAATGGAGAGGTCTACATCCAATCCAAATGACAATGATTAAATGTTTTGAAATGAATATTACAAGCTTTTTTATATGTTTTAGATAAACAAGAGTAAACATTGCCATACATATCACCCAGCCTTATCAGTGCTGCAGTCTGGTTTTCTTACTGTGTCTATGGTTTTGAAGACCCTGGAAAATCCAAGTTTCTGAACAGAGAGCTGTCACTCTCTAAGATGCATAGTCCCATTGGGAGCTGTGGACATAACTTTACATTACTTAAACCTGTCTGTATGGGGTTTACATGTTCTATGTCTGGGTGGACACAGATGATGTAATGTCTGTTCTAGAATAAATTATAGTAGCACGAGAGTTGTAGAGAAGAGGCATGACACTGAAGTTCCAGTTTATTTACCATCAGTACGGGACGGAGCACCCAGACACGTGAACCCTCAAGACATTATGATAGTGTTGTGCAATCCAGTTTAGTGCAGTCCAGTCTGGCCTATGCTTCTGTTGTATATAATCTGTTATACCTTTGATGACACAGGCTAAGATAACAAGGACTAAGCCAGCAGTGAGAGCTCTCAGTACAGCACAGAAATGGAATGTTGAATGAGTAAATTACTTCACATTTTACAGTTTCTGACACCCAATGGGGAGTGTTTGTGTACATTTGCAGATTTTTTTTTACCTTTAAAAATTTGAAGAAAAATTTTTATTTTTGTAACCTTTATTTAACCCAGAAAATCCCACTGAGGCCTCCAGTTTTGCAGAAATTTACAGATAATGTAATATTTGATAAAATTTGAAAATAGCAACTTCAGATCTTACCTCACCCCTCCAATCTTCCAACTCCCAACAGCCAAAAAAGCAGCAAAAATGTATTTAAAAAAACGAAACAAAACAGTGACTTTTTACCTTAGATGTTGGCTCATCACAGGAAGAGTGAGCAACAGTAATGGTACAATTTTCACTTTGCAGACTTGAATAATGCTAAACAGAAAACTGGAGATCAGGGCTATTGAAACTATGGCCTGGTTTAGTTTAAAAATATTTTGAAATTACAAAATGTATGCATCTTACTTAATAGTTTTGTTTGAAATACAATAATCAAAGACACTATTTTCTTTTATTGTGTATGAACATTTAAGACATAAATTTGACTTATATAAGTACTTAATATTAAACTGTTTACACATAATATTGTCTAATACAAACAAATTGATAATGAATTAAAAATACATTGTAATCCTCCACTTAAAGGTAAATAACAAAGGTGAGATTTTGGCATTTTGTGTTTGACAGTTCAGATTTGTTCGATACTTCAACTTCACAAAATTTTCAGGGCTGTTTTAGTATATTTCTGAAGAACTGCAAAAATATCTTATGCACCAAATCACAAAAAATGTTGATATATTGATTTTGTTACACACTCCATTGTATTGTTAACAACAAGGAGCTGTTACTTTTCATTGACAAACTGTGGAACAGGTTTAAGTCCAGAAAGTCCAACTCTGAAAGAAAAACTACACATGTTACATCTGGAAATTATGCAAATGAGCAATCTCCAATAGAAGTACAAAGTAGTGGTCCAAGAAATTACTCAAAAAAAAAAAAAACTTTTTTACTTAACTCTTGAGTAAAAAGTATTCCCCTCCCTGAACCGCCACCTTAATGTGGTGGAGGGGTTTGAGCACCTGAATGATCCTAGGAGCTATGTTGCCGGGGGCTTTATGCCCCTGGTAGGGTCACCCAAGGCAAACTGGTCCAGGAGGATGGGTCAGACTAAGAGGATTTCAGAAGCCCTTTATGATCAGAGAAAAATCAAGGCTTGCTATGTCGCCTGGACTGGCGTCACCAGGGCCGCACCCTGGAGCAAGGCCTGGGGTAGATGCCTTTCCCCACGGGGCCCGGCCAGGCTCAGCCCGAAGGAGTGACGCGGGGCCGTCCTCATGTGGACCCACCACCCGTGGGAGGATCCATACGTGCATGGAGATCTGGGCGGCAGTCAAAGGCGGGGGCCTTGGCGACCGGATCTCTGGACATGGAGACTGGCTCTGAGGACATGGAATGTCACCTCACTGGGGGAGAAGGAGCCTGAGCTTGTGCGGGAGGTTGAGCGTTACCGACTAGATATAGTCAACCTCACCTCCACGCACAGCATGGGCTCTGGAACCCAACTCCTTGAGAGGGGCTGGACTCTTCATTTCTCTGGCGTTGCCCGCGGGGAGCAGCGGCGAACTGGTGTAGGTT
>KN486272.1:0-13404 GCA_000787095.1 Periophthalmodon schlosseri | reverse complement strand
TGAAGTCCTCAGAGTGTGAGATGGTTCATATGGCACTAACATGTTGGAGATGTTCTTTGGTGCTGGGCCATGAAGAGACTTGTACTGAAGCAGAGCTGCTTTAAAGTCTAATCTCTGAGCCACAGGAGCCAGTGCAGAGACCTGAGCACAGGACTTATGTGCTCGTACTTCCTGGTTCTAGTCAGGATCCGAGCAGCAGTGTTCTGGATGTACTGCAGCTGTCTTAACGCTTGTTTGGAGAGGCCAAAGAGCAGGCCGTTACAGTAGTCTAACCTACTGGAGACAAACGCATGTCTCCAGTACTGAAGTATTTTTATCTACAGAGAGGGATATTCTTTCTATTGTTCTTTTGTCTAAGAATATTTGTGCTTTTAGACTTTACTCACCATTTTCATTCTTCTTAAACCAAACTGCACCTGTCCAGAGCTGTGGGCGACCACAGCCTGGTGACCGGGGTCAGGACCACCTGGAAAATGTACTTTTTATAGCCATTATTAAAATACTGTTTTATTTATATTCATGGATAATATTGAAATCCATTTTTTTTATTTAAAAAAAATGTAAATGAAAATTTAGATTGATATAAGGGGAAAAAAAATATGCTGATTTTTTTTCTTCTAGCTGTTACAGCCCTGTTTTAAAGTTGAAGTTAGTTTGGGAATGTGCAGAGGTGTGATGGTGGAATTATGGGCAGAAGAATGCTGAGGGAACCTTGTTACCAGGAAACAGGTTTTTCAGTTATTTTGCTTCCCAAAACTGGAACACATTTCAAGGACATGCAAAACTGGATAGATTGGTGCCACTAATGCAATCTGGTGATAAACATTTATAATCACACCTGCTCCTGTTTTTAATGTTTTAAATGGACATATGCAGGTGTTTGGTTTGTTTTTGTTTGTATTGTTCTGTGTTTAAACAGGGCTCATGAAACAGTATCTCTCATTGGGCTCTCCCTGTAGAAACAAACATATATGAATGAACAGGAGGCCTAGAGGAAGACCAAAGAGGAGACAAACGGAGCAGATGATGCAGAGGAGAGGGTCAGATGGAGCAGAGGATGTGGTGGACACCTCTAAAGAGTACCTTCCTCGTGTCTTTACAGACGCAGCTCTGTCTGGACTTGAATCTCGTCTCAGGTCTCATAAAAACAATGCACTTTTATAATCACGTCTCAGTAATGACTCCAGAATCACTGGATAATTGGAGCAGTTTACGTCTGTCGCCTCTGTCACCCCTGTCGCCCCGTCACCCACCGCTGTCACCCCTGTCACCCACCGCTGTCGCCGCACATGCTCAGAGAGGCTGTTTTCAAGAGAGATTAGTTTTTCTTTACAAAGTGAAAATAAGACAAGGTTTAGCATCGTTTCAGACTTCATTAAACTATTCAACAAAGGCAACCCCCAAACCCCGAGGAGCCAAACATGTACTCAAGAAGGGTATCGCTACTTGAAAATATTTTTACTCAGGTAGAATGTAGTGGTCCAAAAACTACTCAAGTATTTGGGGAAACTGTATTCAAGTAAGATTTGTAATGATCCCATTTATAGGTTGTGTATTTTCTTTCATTTATTTGAGCAAAATGTGTCTTGTGAAGTGTTTTATTGTCTGATAATCAGGAAGTGCACGTTAGTATGCCAGCTGTTGTTAGCAAACCTCCGCTCTTAGAGGGAAAGTGCTTATAAACTCAGTGTTGAATAACTGTCTATCTTGCATTTATCTAAGATGTTTGTAAGAGTCGCATCTGCACAGATTTGACCTGTAACTTGGCCTAGAGGCATCACCTGCTTGTCTCCATGGAGATAGATTAATTCAATACTACTGCAATACTGCAAAACAATAACACCAACGTGCAGACCCTCCACCAGAAAAGTGACACAATACACCTTTAACAGATGTAAGTTATGTGATGTTCATATGTAAGTCATGTGATGTTCATATGTAAGTCATGTGATGTTCCAAACTGTATCTCATCTGTGTTCGTTCTTTTTGAACCTGGTGCCCGTGTATCAAAGCGCCTCTTCTGAAAACATGTTTGTTATTATTTATTTTGGCTCCCTGTTTCGGCTCCTCGTCTTCATCTTCTGTATCAAAGCACCTCTTATGAAAACATGTTTGTTGTTGTTTATTTTGGCTCCGTGTTTCGGCTCCTCGTCTTCGTGCGATCGGCCGATAGTTGTGTCGTGGTGATGGATGACACGCAGCTCCACTGTGAGGACTGAGCTCTCGCAACCAATTTCTCTGATAACCATCTGAGCCTGAAGGAGCAAACCCAGGGCTAAACACCTCCAAAACCCTGCTCCTCCTCCTCCTCCTCTTCCTCTTCACCGCACAACTGTACCTCTATAACCATCTGAGCCTGCAGGAACAAACCCAGGGCTACACACCCCTAGAAAGCTGCACTTCCTCTTCCTCCTCTTTCTCCTCCTCTTCACAGCTCCTGCTCTCTGTGCTGTGGGGTTACATTTCATATAGAGATGAGTGATATATCAGTTCCAGTATCGGTATCGGTGATGTTGGAGGGTTTTCCCAGATGTTGCACTGGGCCGATATCGAAACTTTTGCCAATACTTCAGACCTTTTTTTCTATTGCTTACTATGGGAGAGATACAATTTTGAAATAAATGTGAAAAAAAACAAACAAAAAAACCTCCACGCTGGTTGAACCTCTGATATAAAACCACCCAAAGTCTAAAGCAAAACTTAAAGCCCCACCACGGAACAGAAAAAAAACATGCATCCTTACGGTGAGCTGGCTTGCATCTCCACAAACCTGACTCTTGCTTCTCTCCATGGAAACGCTGTTCCTTTGACCATAACAATCTCTATACGGTATAAAACATATCTGACTCCATGGAGAATTGATCCAAAGTTTGGTTTTAATTTTCTTTTTCAATTTAATTGTGCAGGTGATGGGCCAAACCTGGAACGTTAAATTTCATATTCATTTTTGCTTTTAAATATCACCCTCCTCTCAAACAGACCTCGTTAAACTCTGCCATTATCGCTTATAACTGGCCCCATGCGTCTGAGAGCCTTGTCTTCCTCAGTCTCTTCCTCAGTCTCTTCTTCAGTCTCTTCCTCAGTCCGTTCTCACTCCTGCCCCATAAACCCTCACACTCCCTGATCTATGTCCCCGGTACGAGCCCCCGCCTCTATTTACTCTGCACTGATGCTTATCGATGCCCCAGATCAATATCGCGCCGCCGGGCGACTCCGTATCGACGCTCGCTCCTTCTGACGTGAGATGAGGAGCATGTGTGAGCGCTCATGAAGAAAGGGGGGCCGTATATCAACAACAAACATAAGGCAAACAAGATGGCCGCCGCTCGGGATGGCTCTGTTTGCTCACAGAGGGGATCGCAGTGTGACTGATGGTGATACAAAAGATTTATGTTCAGACTCTCACGTGAATGGACCACAGAAAAGAGCCTGGTTTATGTCTGCGGCTGTGTGGGGCGTAAATCTATAGTGACAAAGATGCTGAAAGAGGCTGGAAGAGGCTGGAGGACGACTGGATCTGAGATAGTATGACGTACAAAAGATTAACCATGACTACAGCCCAAACAGAATCTAAAATCAGTAAAAAATAACCAACCAAGGACTTTCTTGACATAAACATCATTGGTTGAGCGGTCAGATCCACTCACCCACAGGTTGGCGACGTGATTCCAGCTCCCACAGATGAATGCTGTGAATGTATGATAAGTGGTTCCTTGATGCAAAGCGCTTTGAGCCTTAAAAGTTGGAAAAGCACTATATAAAAATGTGACCATTTGTATTTACATTTAACCAAAATGAAACATTCTTACCCAGTTCTAAATAAGAGACAAGAGAGGTTAAAGTCTACATTATTAATCCCTTCAGTACAGCTGGGGCGACTTGTCAGGAGTAAATCCTCAAATAATGAACTAGTCTTGGTCAGCACTACCTCAGTTGGAGGATTTTACCTATGATGCATATTTTTTGGTTGATGGCGGAACTGGAACCCCACCCAGACACAGGGAGAACATGCAAATTCCACACAGCTCTGGGCAGTGTGGGAGTCGAACCCACAACCTAGTCACTGAAGACTAAATCGAGTCTACAAAACTGAGTGGTAAGCCCTGATGTCTCACTTGGAGCCTAAATATGTGGAGATGGTTTGTTCTTCCCATCAACCCAAATCCTTTAGGTACAGATGGACCATTGGGACCTGTAGCTACACCTGGACCAGCTCAACATCTGGAGGGGGGTCCTTAGGCACTGCTCCGGCATCAGTCACTGTATTTGAGGGCAGACGCCTCTGACGCGCGTTCGCCATAGACGTCGCATGTAAACGCCACGCCCCTGACTCCGCGGTCTGAGTCGGGGGCGTGGATACTGGGGATCCTACCATACTGGTGTAGACAGTTCAGACTTGTGTTTTGGACTGCTCCACTGTGTGAGTGTTTGAGTTTTGGTTGATATCTTCTTTCTCTGGTTAAATCTTTTTTCTCTGGTTAAATCCCGGTAAAGACTCTGTACCAAACAGCTGTGGTGGAGTCTCTGGGTCAAGTAAGTTCTGCCATTTTTCCGTAGCAATCGCTGTAGCTTTCAAAATCACTCATCCAAAACGTTGCTCTGTTGTATTACCTGCTTGTTTAACCAACCTCTTCATCATCGTCATCACTCTCCCTCTCTCTCCCTCCCTCCTCATCTCTCCTTCGCTCCCTCCCTCCCTTCCCTTTGTCTGTCCCTCCATAGTCGGCATGAACACATCCTCCTTCACTAAATCTGTCCATCACATTAGTGTCTCCATCTGACTGAGAAATCCCATTCACTTTTCATTTTGGACTCTGCGCACACCTCCTCTCATCCTCCTCCTCCTCTCCTCTTTCTTTGTCTCTTTCTCTCTCCATCTCTCCATCCCACCTGCTCTAAATCTTCTGTCTTCTCATTCATGACGATGCGTTCAGGCGTTCGGTCATGAATTATGTAAAAACCCTCTGTCCCGTGCTCTTACGCTGACCGCTCTCACCTCGCGTTCCAGGGTTTTTTCTTGGTGACTTTTGGCTCCTCCGGTCGAACTCAAACGTCCTGCTTCAGAGCTGTGAGGTTTAACAGACACATGCGAGGGAGGGTTATTCATCTTCTAGCTTGGACTATTTAAAGCCACATTGTGTAACTTTTCTGATGGAGAGTCCAGTCTACTTTTCATTGGATCTTCCACGGTATGGCATTAAACTTTTCTATCTCCATGTGACACCAACCGGGGCAAGTTACAGGTCAGAACTGTGGAGCGGCGACCCCTGCTCACAGTAAGAATCTATGTTTTTAAGGTATTTGGATCAACAGAAACACCTACTTGAATAAATGCAAGATGGATAAGTTTAATGCTCTACTGTGGAACATTGAAGGTAAAGCAGTAACACGGAACCGCACAGCTGGAAGGTCACACAGTGAACCTTTTCAATTTTAAGGGTTCAGTTAACTTTAAAGAAATATAAAACTGAAGCCGAAGTGATTCATATGAATTTGTAAATTGCTCAGGTGAGAGTGAAATGGTAACTTCAGGACTTAAGACCGAGACGACGGAGGAGGCCTGTAGATGAAATACTGCTGTGGTTGTTTTCAGTGGTTTAAGAAGTACTCAATTTTGTTACTTAAGTAAAAGCACAGATACTCAAGCAAAAAAATACTCAAGTAAAAGTAAATGTATCACATGTAAAAATCAGCTTAAGTAAAAGTATTAAATTACCTGTTTAAAAATGTTTTTAATGAGTAAAAAGTAAAACTATTTCACACACGGTCTTATAAAGTGATTTTGATAAAGATTTGAGCAGAATTTTGTTCAACAGAAACAACTTAATCGATCGTTTTTGTTTTCTAGCTGTTTTTATTTGTATATTTTTGTTTGTTGAAATTATGAACATGTTAAAAATAAAACCCTAGCTTTTTCAGCAGGCCTCAAACTATAATAAAAATACTTTTACTTTTTGTTCCAGTTCATAAATGTAGTGGAGTACAAAGTACAGATACCTGCTCTCAAATGTAGTGAAGTAAAAGTAAAAAGTATCCACTGTAAAATGTACTTAAGTCAAGTACAGATACCTGAAATGTTTACTTAAGTGCAGTACTTTACTACTTTTATTTTGTTGCGTTCCACCACTGCTGTTGTAGAAAATTGATAAACTAAAAAAAATATGAAAAATATAAATCACTGGAGAATGGCTCATATCATTTTAAATTGTCAACTTAACTGTGAAATAATGACTCGAGTTACAAGTCTGACAGCTCTGACTCAAACTGCATAAACAGATCTAGACTCACCGATGAAATCATGACTCATTAAAACAAAACATTCACATAACTTCATCTGCAGATCTCGTTCTTTTAACAGAGTACAGATCTCGGAGCAGGAGAGCGCCCTCTAGTGTTGAATATTTAAACTGCTCTTACCTCAGTGACGAAGGTTCCGATCACTGCAGGTTTGAAGTCCTGCCTAATTAGCACGAACACGCTAACCTAGGTCAGATCTACGGAGGGAGAGCCGCTGGAGTCGCTGGATACATGTGGAGATCATGAGATAACGATCTGCCATATGCATCTGTCTAAAGGCCACGGCAGAGTTTTAATTAAGTCAGACTTTGAACTATTCCTGGTCTATTTTGGATTAGTTAGTTAGGTAGAAGTTTTCTGGTTCAGTTCTTGAATTGGTCCATGGTCAGTCTACAGATCATGTGTGGTTGGTAGTACAATTCCGTAAAATTCCATAAAAACATGCCATAGTAATTTAAAGAAGGAGCAGCCTCACGCCCAAACTCGTCTGATCTCTGAAGCTGAGCAGCACCCGGCCTGATTAGTCCTGGGATGGGAGACCGCTGGGAATACCAGGTGTTTATGGGACAGTAATGGCTCTAGTGCATATTGTTGTGTCCTTAGGCAAGACACTTCACCCACCTTGCCAATGTACGAATGTTTGGCCGGCTCACTTCTGTCAGTCTACCCCAGGGCAGCTGTGGCATAGCTACCATCCAAGTACAAGTATGGAGTAAATTTACACCTGATAGTCCTGGTTTAGTCCTGGGTAGACCTGGTTTAGACCTGGGTTAGACCTGGTATAGTCCTGGGTTAGATCTACTTTAGATTTGGGTTAAACCTAGTTTAGTCCTGGGTTAAACCTTGGTTGTACCTGGTTTAGACCTGGTTTAATCCTGGTTTAGTCCCGGTGTAGTATTGGTTTAATCCTGGTTTAGTCCTGGTATAGTCCTGGGTTAGTCCTGATTTAATCCTGGTTTAGTCCTGGTTTAGTCCTGGTTTAATCCTGGTTTAGTCCTGGTATAGTCCTGGGTTAGTCCTGATTTAATCCTGGTTTAGTCCTGGTTTAGTCCTGGTTTAATCCTGGTTTAGTCCTGGTATAGTCCTGGGTTAGTCCTGATTTAATCCTGGTTTAGTCCTGGTTTAGTCCTGGTTTAATCCTGGTTTAGTCCTGGTATAGTCCTGGGTTAGTCCTGATTTAATCCTGGTTTAGTCCTGGTTTAGTCCTGGTTTAATCCTGGTTTAGTCCTGGTATAGTCCTGGGTTAGTCCTGATTTAATCCTGGTTTAGTCCTGGTTTAGTCCTGGTTTAATCCTGGTTTAGTCCTGGTATAGTCCTGGGTTAGTCCTGATTTAATCCTGGTTTAGTCCTGGTTTAGTCCTGGTTTAATCCTGGTTTAGTCCTGGTATAGTCCTGGGTTAGTCCTGATTTAATCCTGGTTTAGTCCTGGTTTAGTCCTGGTTTTGTCCTGATTTAATCCTGGTGTAGTCCTGGTTTAGTCCTGGTTTAGTCCATCAAACACACAGGCAGTAGCTGAAATGGTTTAGTGGTTCTGGTTCTGATGGAGCAGTCTCAGAGTCTGGCGTGTTGTGAAGAACCGTCATGGCCGCCGTATCTCTCCGCTGCAGCCGTGAGGATCTGCTGCTTCTTGCTGTTGTTCATTTCCTGTTTGGAGCGGTGAGGTTTGTCATCGGGTTCACAGCGCGGCCTCCTCTTCTTCTTCTACAGTGACACAGCTGCAGTCCTCAGGATCCAGAGGAGGGGGGGAACTATTCTCCAGCACAAGTTTGGCACTGCTGTTCTGTCCTCTCTGTGTTTATGTTTAGTCAAAGCTCATTTTTGTTTCTAATTCTAATGCAATTTATAGATGCATTTTATTTGATTTTATTTTTATTTCAAGCAGAATTTTAGATAGTAAAAGAAAAGTTCTATTCTGTCACTGGACAAAAAGTTCCAGAGTGAAGACGTTTGGCTGCTCATCCGAGAGGCTTTTTCAGTTATGGTCAGATTACTTCTTCAGTTCTGGTCAGTACTGGTCATTACTTCTGGACACTGCCATATATCTATCTGAAGGGAGGAGCTAACTACACTGAAGATAACAGACATTTTTCAGCAATAGAGCTCCCCCTGCAGCTCGATTATGAGAATACACCATCAGGGAACAAAGTTAAGTTTTTTTTATGATAGATAAATATGCTTTTCAATTTTACAAAAGAGCCGTGGATTCTCTTCGGGTCGTGTTGGCCATATTGCAAGGCTGGTTTTCTGCACAGAGAGAAAAGAGTGAAAGAGACGACAGACGCTTCAAACTGCCCAAAATACATTTTAACCATCATAGAAACTTACAAAGACGTTTAACGAGTTACTTAGTTCTGTTTTAACTATTGTTATTACTGACAAAAGCACAGAGTCTGTTCAGTGATTATAGAAACACAATTTTTCTGATTCTGAGTTTTCTACAGGTGTAAATCAGTCCCACAGTTTTCAAGCAGAAGTCCTGAGATGTGTTTCATTTAAGATCAGAATTTAAGCATTGAGATTTAACCCTGGAGAACCCAAGAACCCTTTTCTTCTTTGGAAAATTATGAACAATGCATTCAATTACTCTATAAGTTCCACTGACTTTTCTTCTTTGGAAAATTATGAACAATGCATTAAATGACTGCTATAAGTTCACTGGACACTGAAATATCCACAATTTTAACCCTTTATTCCCTAATTTAGGATCAGGGCCAAATTTGACCCATTGGGCTTTAGGCGCATCATTTCAAAGAATCACAATACAAACAATGCAAACTATTTTAAATTTAGGAAAATAATCAGTCAACCACACAGATACAATGAGACATGAGACAATGTTCTTTTTTGCTATATTTGTTGCATGTTAGAACTGAATTTCAAATGTACAAACACACTTTGGCCAATGGAAACAAGAACACAAGGCCAAAATCACTACCACTCTGGCTCATTTTAGTTCAATATTCATCCACTAGGTGTCTCTATGCAGGGGCCAGAAGTGGCACTCTGGGCTTTTGAAGTTAAATTTGACATATTTTTCTGTTTGTTCATTTTGGGTAGCAGCAATTAACTGCGGCCAAATTTGACCCCGTGGGTTCTCCAGGGTTAAGATGTCCAAATCCAAAATAATTATCTTTGAGTGACGTAGATTTGAATGATGCAGCAGATCAGAGCAGATGTCTAAGACCCTGTTGAGCCTAAACCTTTGTTAATGTCTTTGTCTTGAGCTGAAGTTCTGGTGCGATTCCTCCCTCTCGTCTTTCATTTGTGTTATGTCTTAATTCTTGTTTAAGCTGCAGATCTCAGGGATAAAAGTTGTTTGTCTCATAGAAATCCAGGTTAACTCTCTCTAATTCTGACGCTGCACCTGGGAATTTGGTGATTATTTAAACCAATGTGGAAGAAAGAAGAAGTGAGAGTGGGAGGAGGGTTCAGATCCTGTTTTAGTTAGTATTCTTGAGCAAGGCGCTTCACCCACCTTACCTGTGTAAAGGTGTTATGGGAATTAGAGGTTGGTGGTGTTTCTTGTCCCAAAAGAATGGCTCAAAGACAGTTGTATGGTATAGTGACAGCTGTATACCACCACCCGGCATAAAAGACACAAATATAAAACCGAACCATCTTTATTAGCATCAGGAGTCAAAGCAGTGGAGGGTCTGTATCTGCTCGTCTTGTGGAGATGTTCTTTTTTTGCCCGGAATGTTCCGCAGTATGACATTCAACATATGTATCATGCATTCTTTTATTTATTAATTGCTAAAACTAAAATAAAATAAAAATATTCGGGCTCCTAGCATCAGCCTCACCTGCCTGTCTCCATGGATATAAGTAGGTTTAGGGTGAAAATAACTCAGTTGGTTTTCTACTGATCTGAAGGTGGGCAGTTCCAATCCCGCTCTCGACATAAACATCATTGGTTGAGCGGGAAGATCCACTGACCCACAGGTTGGCAGTGCAATTCCAGCTCACACACATGAATACACTGTCACTGTGTCCTTGGGCAAAACACTTCAACCACCTCACCCCACGTCTGCGTACACTGGTGTATGAATGTGTGTGTGAATGGGTGAGTGGTTCCTTGATGTAAAGCGCTTTGAGTGTCTTGAAGGTGGACAAGTGCTATATAAAAAGATGACCATTATCATAGGTTTAATGCTATACTGTGGGGTAATCTAAGCAAAACATGTCTCCATGGAAACAAAGGACCTAGAAAAAGTTAGAAAGTGTGACAACTGTGCCCCATTACAAAATTAAAGATGGTCCAGTGTTAAGTGTTCTTCCTTTTACCCTTGTGGCTTTAGATATGTTTATTTAATCTGTCTTTGTGGTAACTAGATTATTACAGTATTGCATGAATACAGAACAAGAACAATTTAATATTTTCTACAATTACAGTTTTTATTACGTCCACGTTCACTGGATCCTTATGATAAATGTATTTTCTGGGTCTGAATTGAATCCTCATCCGACTTTATGTCCAAATCAAACGCGATACACAGAGGAAATACTGCTTTCAGACAGACCATTGTGCCTTTGAAACAGAGGATATTAGAGCACCCTGATGAAACCGATTCGCTCTAGACTTCTGAATTGGACTGTCTGACCCCACTCCCTCTCTGTATTATATGATCCAACCTCAAAGATAGCAGGTACAATAAAAACTATCAGGCCATACCATCTCTACAGCGAGGAGAGACGCTTTGCTTTCCCCTCTTCAGCGCTGGATCCCGGAGGTTTTGACAAGCAAATAGGGATCGGGACCTCCTGAAATCCCGAACCCAGACCTGTGCCGTGGTTTGTATTCCGGTATTCCTTGCCCCTGCCCAGTCGCTGAAGGAGTTGAAATTCCGAGCGGCGTTTTGGTCCGAACGTGATGAGGAAGAGAATGGACGCCAGGTGGGAGACGAAGACCTCATTTCAACTGTGTATCCATCAGTTTGCATCGGCAGCGTGGAGCGGGGGGGTTCGGACGTTTACTGAAGCCAGACCAACAACGAGGAACTGTAGTACTGAACTGAACGGTATTATGAGGTATAATGCTGGGTTTGAGATGACATCACTGCAGTGAACAGGCCAGTCCACAAGGGGGCAACTGACTATTGTTCAAATGCAGATTGTAATCGCACTGTTGTTTTGCCCATTCTGTACATTTAGTATATGTCCAACCAAAGTCCATTTTTTATTTTTGTCTGTGTAATCCCTCAATCGTTCAGGTCCATAGTAAATCGTCTTCACCCCTACAACTTTTTGTCCAGTTGACAGATTTTACTTTTGGCTTTTACTATTTTTCTACTTTTATTTACGTTATTTTTATTTTCTCATACCTTATATTTACTATTATCATTCATTCTTTTCTGTGGCACCATACCACCGATATCAGCTGTTTGTGAATTCTGCTCACTGACTACACAGCAGAACTCATTCTGATTCTTATTCTGGTTTTATAATATTGCAAAAATGTGGATTTATTTTGCAACACCAAAGATATACTCTAACGTGAACTTGCAGCGTGCCATCTATTGGCAGCAGAGGGAATTACCATGGAGAAAACAATTAAACTAGCTGATAAACAACATGCCCAGAGTCTGGAGATGATTCAAGGACTGGCAAACGGCTTTGGTAAACATTTTTGTATAGCGTTTTCCACCTTCAAGGCTCAAAGCACTTCAAGGAACCACTCGCCCATTCACACACACATTCATACACCAGTGTACACAGACACTGGGGGCAAGGAGGGTTAGGTGTCTTGCCCAAGGACACAACAACAGCATTCATCTGTGGGAGCTGGAATTACACCACCAACCTGTGGGCCAGTGAATCTACCAATGATGTTTATGTTTATGAGAGCGGGATTCGTTTATGTCGAGAACGGGATTTGAACCGCCAAACTTCGGATCAGTGGACAAACACTCACCGACACACTACCAACTGAGCCACTGTCTCCACAAGGTTTAGTGACTGCTCAGAGATAAAGGATTGATAAAGGATTATTCAAACCAGTGTGAATGGAGTGAAATACAACTCCATGTTTTTGATGAGGGAACAATGTTGTAACATGGTTAGAACCTCAAACAGAAGTAAATTTTTACATAATGTGTCCTCTAACTCCAGTCTCCAGTACTTCAGATTACTACATATTTATGCTCTGGAAGAATCACTTTATTCTACTATGATTTCTCACCATTAAAACCTGCAGTTCCATTGTTCTGGGCCTTTTACATCTGCGTGCCGTGGGACAGATATGAGACAGAGGGAGCAGTATCGGCTCTTCATATCTTTACACTGTGATAATGACTCAGGCCCTATACAGCCCCAGTCTAATGGATTCTCATCATATCTTTGCCTCTTGTTTCACACAGAATCTCTCAGAATAAAAACATAATGTTATTTTGGACCAGAGACGCATTCTGACTCTGTCCATTTGTAAATCATTTGTGTTTTCTGGAATTTTGCTGAAATTGTGTCCTGGAAAACTCTTGTCTTTTGGTCTGGATTTTCTTCTTGTTGTTGCAGAAAAGTGAGCTGTGTTTTGGCTGACTAAACTTAACAACGTTGCTTAGTTTGCAGCGTGAGTCGATAAAATTTTAACTTTCTGTGAATAATAAATGCTTTAATCAGCTGTTTTGGGGATTGACAAAAACGCCTGAGAATCCTGTCCTGACTTTAACTATAGGATCACTGGTTCTCAGCTGCTGTTTTCAGATCGTAGCGTTTAGCATGAGGCTAGTGAATGTTTTTACATGAAGTATAGATGCACTATGTAACATTAATGGTATAGGGTCTGCCACCAGCTTGTCTCCATGGAAACATTATTATCATCAGACATACAAACACCCAGTATGGCATTAAATGTATCTATCTCCATAGAGACGAAAAGGTGAGGTCACAAGGCCAAGGTACTGGTCAGATCTCTGTTTTTCAATCATAATAACTGTAATTTCATAAATGCAAGAAAGAATCAAGATCTGGAACCCTTTACTGCACATATTAATGCTGTGGATCCAAACATCAAGTTCACACGGGAAGAGGCCAAGGAGAACAAATTGGCCTTCTTAGATTGTGCAGTAACAGTAGGAGAGAACAGGTGTCTCCAGATAGAAGTCTTCAGGA
>KN486270.1:788-68978 GCA_000787095.1 Periophthalmodon schlosseri | reverse complement strand
GGGGAACTCCAACATGTGGCGGCTGAGCTGCAGGGCAGTAAGCAAGCCCACATCAGCTTGCTGCCGCTCCCCGCGGGCAACGCCAGAGGAATGGAGAGTCCAGCCCCTCTCAAGGAGTTACCGACTATATTTCTTGTGTTAATTTGTCAGTTCATATGTCACGCTCACGTTTAAAATGTGAACTTTGAACAGAATCCTATTATTAAAACAAAACAATCGCAATGCTTCAGAAAAATCACACTTTTTTCCCAATTCATCCAGCCCCAGCTTATACAATAGATAGGTAGATGGATAGACAGATCTTTAAAAATATTCCCATCAAACTTCAAACTGGTCAAAAATACATTGCATTCATCTATTATTGCTTATATGCTGAAACTTGCTGAGCACCCTATACATTTCCATCCCCAGCCAGTCAGAAAACTCTCTTCTCTTCAATAAAACTTGAGTCGCCCGCAGCGCTTAACAAAAAGGAGGAATATCTGAGTTTATTTGTAATGGATACTGTCAGCTCGGGCGGTACTATCTCTTTCACACTGCAGAATTATGCCTTATTTTCAGATCAATCGTAGCTTTTCGCTCCTCCGGCAGCAATTGATCTGTTCTTTGTTGAGTTGAGGAGCAGGGCTGAGCAGACTAGACTTTTTTCTCTTTTTTGTTGTTCGGTTGGTGGCGATTGATGTAGGAAATGTAACAGTACGCGGAAGTATTGATGTGGGAACGCGACCGTGTGAAATGTGTCCGCTCCGATGATACAATCCTGCTGGGATGATTCAAATAATAGTGCCTGTATTATGCGTTATTTAAAGGTGCCCTATGCAACTTTTTTCTGGTGGTTGTTTGTCACCTGTTTGTCTGCATGGAGATGTTGGTGCTTTGACGGGAATGTTCCAAAGTATGGCATCTCCAGATCTTGAGTTAGGCGTGGTCAGGACTTGATCTATTGTTGTGGGCTCCCTAAATTCTGGGCATTTCGTCGGGGGGCGGAGCTTAGCGTTTCATGTTAATCAAAGCTAACGAACTGCTACGTGCTGTATTTTCCGTAGAGAGTGAGTTCAGTTCATAATCAGCAGATGTAATTTTTTGATCTACAGCAAATATTAAGTTTTAGTGACACTGACAGTACTGTTTGTGATCTGTTAAACACAGTAAACAAATACTTTTATTTATTTATAATTTTCAAAAAAAGAATACAGCTCAATTTTGCCAAGACCCGTTTAGCAAACCTATCCCAAAACCCTAATCCTAACCCTAACCTAAAATAGTACAAACCAGATACAGTGCCTTAAACTACAGATTACAGGTTTATACTGGAGAGGATATTTGGTTGTTTGCAGAGAGAATATATTATGTAACATTATATTGACTTTAATTTGCTACTTTCATTCATACAAAACTGTCAATTAACCTTGGACAACACAATGCAACACAACACAATAATCCAACATGATGCAAATCCAAATGGTGGAGGAAATATAGTCATCTGTATAGATGTTTGTATTGCAGTGAGAGTGTGTGCTCTTATGGCCTGTCTGTGTTTTGTCTCTGCTCCATAGAAGCACAGAAGAGGTTCTCTACAGGAGGCCCCAGACAGCAGCACAAGAACATAACTCACTTTTCCATCAGCTCTTTATGAAAACCACGTCTTCTTTTACACAGAAATACTGCCTCGTCTCCTTCCTCTTATTCTTCTGTGCGGATATGAGCTCTTCAAAAATCCCAAGCTAAAATATTGAATTGTTAATGTGCTGGGTTGGACAGTAGTGATTTTTAAGATATAAACACACGAGTCGAGATGTGATTAAGATTTGAGTGCGTATAGTTTGGTGCTTAGATCCCGGTAGGTAAAGACGTCGATAATGTGATGATGGGAGAATGAGTGGTTTTCATGAACTAAAATGATGTGATTATGTCATACTGCCAGATGGGAGCAAGAGACAGTTTTCCATTACATTACATTGTGCTTTTGTAAGGAAAGTCCAAGATAAATTCACGAATGTTGTACCTGACCTCAACAAACAACTGCATTTCAATCATATATAACAGAATATGGTGATGCTTTCTGAAACCCAGCAACATCATGGATTTACAAGGGAAAATAAACAAGTTTTGAAAGTCTTTAAGCTCATTCCAGTTAAAGGTGCACTATGTAACTTTTCCACTGGAGGGTCTGGAATATTTGCCTTTATTTTATTATGGATGTTTTTACTGTCCAAAATAAAAATGAAAACATTTATACAGTGAGCTGGGTCTCATCTTCACAGATCCTCACCTGTAACTTCTTCTGGTCATGTCACATGCTTGTCTCACAAAGGGCGGAGAATCAATTCCTGCTCGGATCATTTCATCCTTAGGAGGACTTGGCACGGAAACTCGGTTCCAAGTAGGCACTGACCGAAAAAGCAAGGCTGGCACCGAAAAACTAACGTTCATTGAGTGCCAACTTTCGGTTCCTTGGCTTTAAATGCCCGCACCAATGAGCCAATACTGATTTAACACTGATTTATTTAAGAGCAGCGCAGGTACATAGCATAGCATTCACGTTTTAACATAGGCCAACATGTGTCCAAACAAAGCACAGTGTTCATCTTACCGGTAAAACAGAAGAGATGAAGAAACAGCATGTCCAAAGTTGCAACTTGTATCCACCTGAAAACACATCAAATCTCCAGTGCGGGGCCTTTACAGTGTCTCAAAGTCAAAGTGATGTGTCTAGTAATAAATCCACACCCAGTCACAGTCTGCAGTGTCTGTGTAAAACTGAAGCCAAACAGATTATATGAACCAAACTCAGCCAACATCCTCCTCCTCCTCTGTCCCGGTAAAAGCATAATTCCCAAATAAAGGTGTAGTAAATATCCAGTGTGGAGTGTGCATCTGCGTGAAGATGCAGCCAAACAAGTCTGCATCAAGTTGAAGCCAAACAGATAATATGAATCAAAACTCTGCCAAATTCCTCCTCTTCCTCTGCCCCAGTAATAGCGTAATTCACAAATAAATGTGTTGTAGTAAATATATCCATCGTGGAGTTTGCCATAATCCGCCTCCCTCCAGTTAACGGCGTAGTAAAAGAGTAAAGTTATTTAAAACGAAACAAAAAGCACGTGCTCCGCTGCTGCATTTGATGTGCCATATGCAGCGAAAACAAAAGTGAAACTTAAGCGTGTGTGAGTCCATGTGAGGATCAGCTGTGTGCTCTGGTTCATTTGTTTGCACATTTGTTTGAGTTATAACTGGGCATCATGCAGCAGGTAGCGGACCCTCCACCAGAACATCGTGCACCTTTGACTATTTTTAACCTTTTTGTTGAAGAAAAGTGTTTAATTATGTATGAGACTAATACCTGATCTTTATCCAAGAAAGCAATCAATCATTGTTTAAAATCTTATGCATTTTGACTTTTTAATTTGTATATTTTTAAGGTGCAATCTTTCATAATAAAATGTGCATGTCCCTGAAGTGTTTTCACATTCTGCAAATTTACAGCCCACAACATGGTGGCTGATCCTCAGGTCAAAAAAACAAAATACTTGTTCCCTAATTACAATCAGGACTAAATGGCTTGTCAGTTTAATTTGTCCCGTAGTTCCCAGCGTGGCTTGAAACTCCAAATTACTACACTCCCCTTTGAACCTGAATGCACTAAAGCACTACGGTGCGCAGTGACAGGAAAACAAGCAGGACTGCACCATTTGAGAAAATAACTAGAATTATTTGACTAATTTTGTGATTATGCACTTACTTTTTGGGTTTTTATTTTTAATAAAGATTCACTTCAAAGGACACATTTTGCACATATCCAGGAGTATTACCAATAAAGAGACAAGTGAAATTAATACAAAATGTTTATGCATGTTTGTGTAGGTCTGAACTGCGGGGTTAGCAGCTTTTATACAGAATATGGAGATTAGATATGCAGTAGAGACAGATGGCATTACACTGTCTAAGTAATTGCAGGGTCTGTGATATGTTAATTGTGACTATTCAAATAGCAATACTGATTTGTTTGCAATGAATGAACACATAATGGAGCTTTTAACCATGTTATAGCATTGTTCCTTCGTCAAAAACATACCTGAAGTTGTATTTAGCTTCATTCAGGCTTGTTTCACTAATGCTGTTTACAAAGTGGTCTTCTCTGCGCCTCAGAAATCACTGTTTACATTTTTTCCTGTTTGTTGATTCAAATGAAGAAGTCCCGAGGTCCCGAGCGCTCTTTTTAAGTATATAAATCATTGCCAGAATCTCGTCTGTCAACTCGCATTTATTACAACTGCAAACTTGTACTGGCATGTTAGGGCTTGGTTCTTAAAGTGGGACTAAACACCTAAAGTCAGGCCACAACCACTTTGCAAATAGAGCTGCTAAACTGGGCAGTGCCTGGAGGACTAAAGAGGAGAGTGAGGGGGAGGAGGGGCGGGGTCTGGACCTGTGTGTGAGCACGATTGGTCTAATTGGTCTCTAAGGTATTCACACTTCAAACTCCACTCTTGCAGCCAGGGGTTTGTAATGAGAAACGCCAGGCTGTAAACAAGGGAGTGCTGCGTGATGTCACATAGTACCTGAGACACTAAGTTTTAAAGCCGCAAATTTACCTATTTTGCACAAAAGTTGCCAAAAAGGAAGGCGGAACAGTAGACGCTGCTATTAAAACATCATATGCAGAGTTTAGCAGCAAAAAAAGTTAATTTAGTGTAATCCAGATCAGAGCAGTGTCTGATGGAAAGTAATGTGTGCTTTTAATCTTTAAAACGTGAAATGCCAAAGTGCCAGATTATCAAAACTTGCTACTATCACATTATCACATATAGGACATGTAGACCACGCGGTAATATTAAAGAAACTATTTTTATTTTGTGTTGAAAATGAGTCTATTCTGTAAAACGAGCATGTATCACTGTTGTATCAAAATTGGTATTGCGTATTGAGCCTTTTCCTTGGTATTGTAATAGAGTTTTAAATTTTAGTATGTTAAAACTCTGGTAAATTGAAAACAACAGAGAAGCAAAATAGCATATTTTCAGCCCTAATTTGAAGCATTCTAACCCTGATTTATTTCTCTCTTTTGCAGATGGACTGGCTCACATCGAGAACCCACTGAAGCCTGTTATGTGAAGCCCCGGTGCTACAGTCCCTCCTCGCACCAGCAGGGGGACGTGGGGGGCGGGTTTTCCGGGTCAGCGATGCCTCACCCGCTTGAAATGACAATACAAACCCTATTCATTTTGGCCGTCCTCATGTGCAACCCTATCGTGACGATACCAGCCAGCCGGGAGCGCTTGGAGAAGGCCCTTACCCAAGCCAAGGTGGACAAACTCGGGCAAGATAAGCAGCAAGCGGTGGGGTTAGGCAGTGGACAACCGGTGGCAAAAACCGAAATGAACACACAACAAAGCACAAATCGGACTGCGGCGAATCGAAACAGGACAAAAAGCGGTGGCAAATCGCAAGAACTCTGGAGCGAACAAGACACGATAAACCAAATCGACGAAGGCCCGACCAGCGATGTTACTACGTCAATGGAAGCTATTGACGAATACGCCTACCCGGATTATCGCGGGAAGGGCTGCATGGATGAGAATGGTTTTGTTTTTGCGATCGGAGAGGAATTCACGCCGGGACCGTCGACTTGTCCCTGTCTCTGCACAGATGAAGGCCCGATGTGCTCCAAACCGGATTGTCCGAGAGTTCATCCCCGCTGTATCAAAGTGGACACGAGCCAGTGCTGTCCGCAGTGCAAGGAGAAAAAAAACTACTGCGAATTCCGAGGAAAAGTCTACGCTTCACTGGAGGAGTTCAAGGTGAGTCTAAGCCGGGTGAATATTTCATACTGGAGTGGTTATGTGCGGCTAACAGTGCACCTGCTCTGGTGTTTTATTAAAGGGCCCATATTACGCTATTTTCTGACCCGTGCTATAATGTTGTTTCCTCAGCAAAAACACACCCGGAGTTGTGTTTTGTTTCATTCACAGATATTTAACACACAAACTTTGCATATTTACGCTGAGTTCTCAGTACCACCTTGTGATGCTATGCGGTAATACAGGAAGTACCCCACTGTGTTTTAAACTCCATTCACCTTCACTACAATCACTTAGATAATTTCAGCCCCGGAATTGCCAATTTCTACTGAGCAAAAGGTAAAAGGTGGCTGTTGACTGCTTTGTGACATAAAATGGAACAGAGCACTTTGAGCTTGGGAGACATAGACAGCCTAACAACGCAGCATTACTCAAACATGCGAATGAAACAAAACACAACTCCAGGTATGTTTCTGATGAGGTAACAACATTCTAACAAGGCTTCATGCTCACAAGAGTCAATTTTGCATAATAGGCCCTTTAAGGTTATGTTGGAGAGTAAAGGCTTAGCTCCCTGGGTTTGTTCTGGATTAGAGAGTGAGAAAGTGAAGAACTGACAAAATGAAAAATGTCAATTGAAACACTTGGGATTTGTCTACTGTCCTTTCTATTAATTTTCTGGTTGGGCTGCACAATTTATCTCAATTATAAAATCGCAAAGGCTAATAGAAAAATAGTAGTGTGCAAAGAACAAAATATCCTCTTTTTATAGACCAGGACTTATTTGATCAAGAGAATCAGAATGACAGTGGGATGTCTTGCTTAAATTAAAATCCAATTAACAGAAACATGATGAAAGACTCCGGCTTATGTCCAATTGATATGTGTTGCACTCTACACGTTTATAAATCTGGAGCGGCTCTCACTGAAAGCCATCTGGAAAAGGCACGACGTCATGACGAAAACTTAAATCTGATTGGTCGAAGCGTCACAACGGCGAAACAACCCGAGAAATCAAACTTCTGGCACATCCAATTGAGAGCAAATCACAGAAATTATCATGTTTGTTCTGGTTCGTTTGGGTGCTTCACCTTTAGCTCCGCCCAAACCACAATGCTGCGCTCTGATTGGTCTGAACCACTGAACCACACAATCACAACAGCGAGAGCCGGTCCAGATGGATTCTTTTGAGTTGGAGAACAGACGAATATTGCAAGAATTATTATTGCTGGCCAAGTAAACTTAAAAATTGATCCAGATGGCATAAAAAGACCATTAGCGCTATACGCATATAAATGGACTAAAGTTTGTCAGATTTTGTAATATTTGTGTAGGTGTAGACTTCATAAGGCCTTTCATGTGATCATTTTTAGACCCACTGCAGCAGAAAACCTGTCTGGCTCCATCTGATTTAAACCCTCCAAACATCGTCATCGCTCTCTTCCTGTTAACGGAGCGTCTCTAGTATCTCCGCTATTGGCCATTAGAGTCGCTGGAACCCCACTGCTCCTGCACAGCCTCATTATGGCAGAAGTAATACGCTCTCTCCATCCAGCAGACAGCGCTTAGACAGCCCAAGCAGCCTTCTCCAACCAACGTGTCTATTTAGCTCAGAAAAATACACTGCTCTGTTTGCCAAAACGTCCGATTTACAGTTAGCATCTCTAAGAACCAAAACTCACTCTTATCCACGTTCGTTTTAGCTAATCTTCGTCGTCATTATCGCTCTAAGACAAGTGTTTTTTGTCGCAAATGGAAACCGTGACGTCTGGATGAAATTGTGATGTTTTCTTGTGCAGACGGCGTGGATGGTTGATCTTTCCCTCTTTAGAAATGAAATAAGATTCAAATTGGATGAGGCTCTTTGAGGGGATCACAATAGTCAATCTTAGGCAGCAGGAGATTGCTTGGTTTTATTTTGATGAAAACTGAAGCTGCCAGATGCCGCCAAACCATTTCATTTCTGTGTGGGGGCTGACGCTGCCTCCTGGTGGAAATACTGTGAACAATGTAAACTGAACGGCCGAGGAGAGGACATTCTGAACTGTGTCGTTTTTACTGGAAAATGTGTAAACTTTTAAAGGTGCACTATGTAACTTCTCTGTTTGTCTCCACAGAGATGTCAAGAATGCAAAGGTATTCTTAATAAAAACGCTTGTTGTCGAATTACACTCCGAGACAAATAGGTTAATGGCATATTGTGGAAAAGTCCAGGCAAAGTAAGTAGATGGCAGACCCCCACCAGAAAAGTTACAGAGTGCACCTTTAATCAAACCCATTATTATTTGCAGTCAAACGAATATGTATACTACCTGTTTGCATCACTTTTAGTCACTTGAGGCATTCAAAAATTGCTTTAAAAGTTCATTTATTCACTCCATTTCTGTAGCCAGAGCTGCCCTGGGGCTGTCTGACAGGTTAATCCAATACAGAAAGTTCAAATTCAGAAAACGTTCTTAATATGTGAATATATATTGCTCACAGCCCAAAGTTTAGAATCCAATCTTAACTTAAAGAGCTCGTATTATGCTGTTTTCTGACCTATGTTATAAAGTTGTTTCCTCATCAAAAGCATAGCTGGAGTTGTGTTTTGCTTCATTCACACGTTTAACACACAAGCCCTGCATATTAAGGCTGAGTTCTTCTCTTAAACAAAAAACTGTGGATGATTCTAGCCCTGGATTTGCCAGTCTCTACTGAACAAAAGTTGAAAGGTAGCTTTTAACTTAAAAACTACCACTTCATCACAAGATGGAACAAAGCATGTTGAGCTTTGGTGGTACAGAGGCGCAGACAGACTAATAATAAAGAGTTACTCAAAGGTGTGAATGAAACAAAGCACAACTTCAGGTATGTTTTTGATGAGGTAACAACATTATAACATGGCCTAAAGCTCAAGAGTCATTCTTGCGTAATACAGGACCTTTAATGTCATAATAATGAGTGGATGGATGAGCTTTATACTGTTATAAATGTGGTCACTATTTTCAATGGTAAAGTTAACATAGCACATGAATAATAAGGTCATACATTTGACCTTTTTATGTAACAGTCCTTCCTGTATGTTGTAACTGATAAATGTCAACACAGTAAATATACAGTCTGCAGCACCTTGTTATTTCTGCCACCTCAGGACTCTTCAGGACTCACCCCTGTTGTGAATGTTCCAGAATATTAAAGCCCTCCTGCAGGTTTTAGCATTAGCGTGTCAAAAGCACAGTGCCTCCTCCTCCGTGAGTCCATTAAGAGTTCCCTCATTTCTGACACATCCTCTCACAGACAGAAGTGCTGACCAGCAACCCACGCAGAGAGGATAGTTAGCTACCTCTCTCTCATCCTCTTTTTTTCCTCCCTCCATCTCCCTGCTCTCTCTTTACCTTCCTCTCTCTCACTCCCTCTCTCTTACTAGCTGACTTTCTTGTTTGCTATAGCTATCTTTTCTCCCTCCCTTCCCTTCTTCTCTCTTCCTCTTATCCACTCATTTTCTCTGTCCCCTTTTCTTCCTGTCTTCCTCGTTTTCCTCCCTCCCTTTCTCTCCCTCTTCTTTCGCTCTTTTTCTCTCACTCTCTGTTTCTCTCAACCCCATCCCTCTTACCCTCCCTCCTCTAATTCTTACTCGCTCTCCCTCTTTCCCCGTCTCTCTCACTCTTTTCTATCTCTCTCTCTCTCTTTTTCCTCTCTATTCTCACCCCTTGCTCCCTTTTTGTCTCGCTCCTTTTTTTCTCTCTATCCCACTTGCTTGCTTGCTTTCCCTCTCTTTCTTTCCTCTCTCGCTCATACGCTCTCTCTTCCCTTCATCCTCTCTCACTCCCTCTTCTCTCCATTCATCTCGCTTTCCATTCTCTAACTCTTTCTCTCATCCTGTTTTTTCTCTCCCTCTCTTTCCTTCTCCTCTTTTTCTCTCTCTATCCTCTATCTCTCTAGGTATTTTTTCTCTCTCACTTGCTCATACTTTCTCCCTTCTCTCCCTCTTCTTTCCCTTTTTCTCTCACTCCCATTCTTTCTCTTGCCTCCACTCCTCTACCCTCTCCTCTCTAACTTACTTGCTCCCCTCTCTCCTTTCTTTCTTTCCTCATCCCTCTTATCCTTCCCTCTCTAACTCTCTCATCCACTGTTTTTCTCCCCCTCTCTCTCTCTCTTCCCCTTTCTCTCTCGCCCAAACCCCACTTTCTTCCTCTCCCAACCCCTCTCTCTTTCACACACTCTCACACTATCTCTTCTTTTCATCTCTCTCTTTCTCTCTCCTTCCCTCCTTCCCTCAAACTCTCTCTCCCTGCGCTCTCTCAGTCCCTCATCCCTCTCTCTGAACAAACATGTAGTAGGCAGATTTATAATGGACCAGGTCAGCACTCAGCTCTCTCTCTTTCTCTCTCACTTTCTCCCTCTCTCTCTAATATACCTAAAAATAAGTTTCACAATTTTCTTAGGTCACCATTTTGATTTTATCACGATTCAAGTTTTCTTGGCTTTTAAAGACAAGTATAAAGGATACTATCTTAAAGCGAGGTGTACTCTTCACTGTGATTGGTTATATCCACCTGTCACTCGCTCAGAGCAGGATAGAGGCTGACCAATAGGAGGAGTGGGTGGGGCCAAGTGTCTGTTTTTGACCATAGAGCTGCATTAAACAGAAAAGCAGCATCATAATTTGGAGATTTTGCCAGATGAGATCATGATTCGATTTGTATCACCATATTGCCCAGCCTTACTGTGAGTGGGTTCACCTGTCCCCAGATCTGACCTGTAAGTTGGCCTGGTGGCGTCACTTGCTTGTCTCCGTGGAGATGGATAAGTGTAATGCCATACTGTGGAACATTCCAGGCACAGCAATAACATCTCAAACTGATAAGCAGGTGCCCGTTTAAATTATGGTTGGTGTTTTGGAGATGTGTCCTCTGCATTGGTGTGACTGTGGTTAAACTTGTCCAGAGGAGAAGAGACCACAGAGCAGAAGTGACCACAGAGCAGACGTGACCACAGAGCAGACGTGACCACAGAGCAGACGTGACCACAGAGCAGTGCCCAGGATCCCTTCTCCAGATCTGAGTAAGATTCTGCTGGACTATAGGCTGTCATGCCTTAGGCTCAGAGACAGCACAGATGTAGGATCTGCACGTTCAATAGACAATGATTTGTTCCTGGGGGTTTCTCTGCTAAACGTGAGTGGAACACAACTGGTGAGAGCTGCATTTGTAATGAGCTCACAGGGGTACAGGCTGCTGTTGTCTTTGGTCAAATTCGTTTCAGATCAAGATAAAGAGGATGTTTATGCACTTTGGGAGCATTTTTTATCTTCCAGACTGAACTTAAAATAAACAGTGCATCTCTAAGGAACAAAAGTACAAAATGTTCTCACTAGAAGCATATATTTTAAAACAATTGCTCTTTACTCAACAAGTTTATCTTTGCTATATTGTTCTGCTGATGTGTTTGGTATCAAATGTACTGAAACTACCACAGAATACTACCACAGAAGAGAGGGGCTATTAACTTTGCATAGCAAGATGGATTCTTGCGATATCTGTGAGTTCACAAACTCCAGAGAATCCATTTTGTCAGACTCCCACTGGTGCGACTGGGCCCGGCCAAACACTAAACCAATCACAGCGCAGCAGTGTGGTTTGTGCGGAAGCCAAAGGTGAAGCGCCCCAGCAAACCAAAACAAACATGGTGACGCCGACAGACGAACTTAAGCCTAATTTAGCAAAAATACAGACTATTTTGTTTTTGAAAAGTGTGCAGTTTGAACGTCCTGATAGCTTCCAATCACTTTCAGCCAGAGTCGTCCCAGATTGATTAATGTAGAACTCCACTCAGAGTGCCACATGTCAGTCTGCTGTGAGCCAGGTTCGAGGGACTACCCCCTCTCTGGTGGTCCTCAGGGAGTAGCTGTATGTGTTATCATCTTACACTGATCTAAAAATCTAAGTTTTGCAGAAGAACTAAAATCTAAATATCAATTTAAAAATGATATAGACTTGTTATTAATAATTTTGTAAGCAACACCTCATCAGTTTTGAAATTTTACTATTTTGGAATTGATCTGCTCATCATGGCCACTGAAACCTGACTGAAACTGGCTTCTGTTTGTTGTAGTGACCTTAGGCACCTTCTCACCTCAGTTTCATGTTCAGTATTAGAAACATGTCTCCATTTGTCTCATTTCATCTGCTCTTTTAGACGATTCCGCTCTGATCCGTGCGTCTCGTCTCCTCTGCCCCTGCATTTAGCGCTGCCTAATTCCCCCTTTTATATCAGAGAGAAATCCCCAGCAGGAGGCTAAAGCTAATATAGGCTTCTCAGTCGCTAACTCACCGTATTACAAATTGCTTTTAGTCCATGCTAACTCTCTCTCTCCTCCACACGGCTGCATGTTTTGTTCTATGGAGGAGGCTTTGAAAGTGTGCAACAGGCAGGATAGCAGCTTGATTGCTAAGTTCTCAGGCTATTGTGAACACAGTGCTTCAGCTGCTGTTCATTCTTTTTCATTCGAGGAGCATGCAGAGGCGGCACGCAGGTAATCAGCATTGCAACTAGAACTACAATGAAATGAGAGCAAATTGTTCTGGAAATTTTGAACAGGATTTTAAAGGGTGATATGCAAGCGAGCAAGCTTAAAGCAGACTTTTCAGAGCTTTTAACCATGTTATAGTTGTTGCCCCTCACCCTTTACCCTCTCGAAGTTGTATTTGGAGTGATTCGTGCACGTTTGAGCAATCTTTAATCGCTTATTTTCAAGACTCCATATTTTCACCGCCATCGGCATACACACACTGCTCTGCGCTTAGCTAATTTAAAGTTAATTTAAAGTTAATTTAAAGTGAATTTTCTCAATAGGTGATACACATAGGATTTGTCAGCGTCACGTAGACATTTTGGTGCAGCTATCCACAGGAGGGGTCGACATGGCTCTTTGTTGTGTTGTGACGTTTACGGTGACGTCAGCTCCAATTGGGTCATCGGACTTGTTTCTGTTATTTCCGTATTTTCCGGACTATAAGTCGCACTTTTTTTCATAGTTTGGTCGGGGGTGCAACTTATACTCAGATGTGATTTATATGTGAAGTATGTTTTTTTCTTCATTATTATGCATTTTTTGGCTGGTGCCACTTATACTCCGGAAAATACGGTAAGTCGTTTTAGATGAATATTTTTATTTAAAATGTGAATATTATAACATAATGATCCACAGGTGTCATAGATTATAACTTTATAGCAGACACAATATGTCTTCTTTAAATAAATGATCCAGGAATTGAATTGTGATTTGGAGACTTGATTGTAAGATGACTTTTATGTTTAAATGGCTGTGTACCTGATTTTTTTCTATGTATTTGAGCAAAATGCGTATTGCCCCGGTACTGATATATTGTATAAGCAGCTCTTGAGGTCAAAGTGAGGAATGGCCTTATGAATTCTGTGAAGAACCTTAGTATTTCAGTACAACCCCACAAACTGTATATAGTCATAAATCAAATTTGCTAGGGATGCAACGATCGATATAATATAGAATCATTCAACACAGGTGTCACGATTTGACACCTGTGTTGAATCGTGACACCTGTGTTGTCATTTATTTTGGTCCTGACGGGAGACAGTTAATGTACCGTCCTCCCCAGATGCAGCGAGTAAACGACTCCAAATGCCCTTGTAATGCACACTCGGCTCGACTCGCGATATATACATAGTTTGAGTGTTCAGAAAGAAGATGGGAGATTGCTGTGTGTAAGAGCAGGGGAGTGCGGGGAGGAGCTACTGTCTGTCACTGCTGCTGCTGGAGACGAGGGAGAGCAGCGTGGACACAGGCTTGTAAACGTGGTCAGAGGAGAGTCAGACAGAAAAGAAAAGAAATAATCAAAAATAAATCATCAGATCTTTATAAAAAAGGAAACGTCTGACAATGGATTATCCCTGGCAGCCTTCATTAAGAGTAGATTATAAAAACTGCTCTCCTTTGAAAGCACAATTCATATTTTCACTGAGTAAAAATTGTGAGCTGTAAATCATTGAACCAAATGAACTATAACACTCCACTACTACTTTACAGTTGTACTATCATTTATTATAATGTGATGGTTCATGTTAATATCACGTGTTTATATTTTGTTCATTAACAGATCATAACAAATAACATGAGAAAATATTTAACAGATAATAACAGAAAGTAACATGAGAATATGTATTTTTTTGTTTTTCTGTGACTCAAAACGTATCGAACGTATTTCTGTGACTCAAAACGTATCGAAATCAGCACCTTTACTGTGATCGGGCTTGCATCTCCACAAACCTGACTCTTGTTTGGCCTCCTCCAGCTTGTTTCCATAGAAGTGTTGTTCCTTCCACAGTATGGCATAAAACTTATCTATCTCCATGGAGAATGTTCCCAAGTTTTGTTTTAACTTTCTATTCTATGGAATCATGTAGGTAACATGCCACCTCCAGAAAGTTACATACTGTACCTTTACTTTACTGTTGAAAACGCCATTGTGTTGACACATTATGTCTAAACCTGATCTCTCTTGTTACCTGTGAATTTTGATTGCTGAATTCTGGTCCCATTGTACTAAGTGGAGTGGTCTGCGGAGGCGGGGGTCTGGCCAATCTATAGCAGCACGGCTAGAATTAACCTTCGACCTCTCGTTAAAGGGAGGGGTGCGACTGAACAGACACAGACGCCATGTTTGTGTCCTCACTAATGCACTTTCTCTGTGGAGTGAAATTGATCTCCGCCCACTGCAGAGCGCGTTGGGAGCTAAGCCAGCGTTCTGACAGGAGAGGGGGAGTTTAAATGTGTCTGGTGTATTGTGACATCTCTCCTCTGGGTTTTCTGATAATGTGTCGTCTTCAGCATTCTTTCACATTTTTCATGGGTCTATATATACTTTTTTCCACTTTTTGAAATGTCAGTTGGTCGCCATATCCATCACAAGTTGCGATAGCGAACAGTTGCAGTGGTAAATTAGGAGAAATTTTATGCCAAATGCCCTTCCTCTTACAGTAGCTCCGGAGAATAACATAATTTTAAGGTTGGTGAAATCAAAGTGATCTAGCAAAAAAAAAAAAAAAAAGCATAGCCAAATTGCTCTACATTGTAAACATTAAATAAGGCATACGATTTAGAGAAGAGAAGACAAATCATGGCAGTAAATAGGGGTGTTATGCAAAATCAGTTTTTGTTATAACGCTGTTCCCTCATCAAAAACATGCTTGAAGTGGTTTATATGACATCCATGCATGTTTGAGTAATCTAGCGATCTCTCCCGGGCACTATTCGAAGCTTCCTTACAGTTAGCAGTACGATTCTGTCCAATGCTCAGCTCCCGCATGACAATTTCCCATAAATATACAAAAGCATGTTACAAAACAAACAGTACAGTACTACTATGATGTGCAGTAGTTTCGTTAGCTGGATGCACACCGACTGTGTTGTCATAGACTCAGAGCGTCAAACATAAAATTGGAACTTATTAAATGTGTTAATACATTTTTTGGGACAAATATATCATTTTCAAAACATGGTAATCTAAATATGCAATGTGTTAGCAGTTAATACCCCATGGAAGTGTCATACCCCCTCTTTAAAATTATTCATCTCCATGGAGACAATTGGGTCATACCACCAAGCTACTATAAGTTACAGGTCAAATCTTTGTAGTGGTGACCAATAAAAAAACACTTTGTATTTCCTTGGAATGACAAAACATAAAATGATCCAAGAAATAGTTGTCAGAATCCAATTTACTCCTACTTGAGTAATATATTGTACAGTGTAACAGTACTCCTACTTGAGTAAAAGTTGTGGTTACTCTTCCCACTGTGAGTAAATCTACAAGTGACCAAAGCTTTATGTTGACAATATGAAATGATCTGAACATTTGTGTTTGTTGCACTGCTCCTTCAGATATGTTTTTTAGTTAGATTTAGTTTTTTCATTTTTGTGTCTATAGACCACACAATTTTGTGCAATATCTAATGTCCTGTCCTCCCAACTACATTAACTTCAAATTATAAATCTGATATCCAAACAGAAACTCTTACTTGAGTAGTAATGTCTCCAAATACTTTTTACTCTTACTCAAGTAAGTTCCTGTGGACCTATACTTTGTACTTCTACTTGAATAATATTATGTTGAAGTAACGGTTCTCAGAGCCATACTATGTCATTTTTAACCAAAAATAGACTAAATTAAACTAATTTAGGTTGTGTTTATTGCATTGAAAATGATAAAAAAAAACATGAGTCCTTGAGTGAGCAGGCTTGCATCTCCACAAACATGATTTGGCCTGGAGGCGGGCCCATTGCTTTGGCTGTAATATTCCACAGAATGGCATAAAATGTATCAGTCTCAATGGAGAACGTTCCAAAGTGTGGTTTTAACTTTGTATTTCCATGGAATTGTGCAGGTGACTTGCCACCTCAAAGAAAATGACATACTGTACTTGTAAGTATTTTTGCCTACTCTATTCGTATATCTGAGCTGGAAGCAACTTAACAACTATATTCCTACAGTGTTTATTATCGAGTCATTTTCAAACTCTTCACTCTTCCTGAAAATAGGAGCCATCTTCCTTTCATTTCCGTGTATTGATTGGCTCATAAGCTCAGATTGGCTTCGCTGCTGTTTGCCATCGACTCATAATAAAACCAAAGAATCACTCGCTGCATTGTTCCACTCCTCTTGCTCGGAAGTCGGGACAGTCTGGAGATTTTTTTTTACCACGTTCCGACGGAGAAGCAGATAGACAAATTAATTAAGTCTCAGTGAGATTTGTGTGAGCCCGTAGTCATGGTGACTGTGATATGTTTGGAGGATTTGGGAACAGTTTGAAGTGAATTGTCAGTCAATATCCTCTGGCTGCCTGGGCCACGAAGCAGAAAAGTGATCTGACAATGTAATCTCTAAAGAGTCTGTTGAGGTTTGAAACTGTAGCTAATGACTGTATAAAGAGTTTAAGTCTCATTCTAAATGCAGCTGTCAATGGTAAAATGTGTCCTGGCTTAAACGCTAAATCCACTCTTCAGAGCCTTTAATCACGCCTACTGCTCTTACTTACTTACTGAAGATATCACAAGATTCTATTCTTTAAAGGGCCCATATTACGCTGTTTTCTTATCTATGTTATAATGTTTCCTCGTCACAAACAGACCTGGAGTTGTTTTGTTTCATTCACACATGTTTAACACAAAAACACTGCATATTAGGCTGAGTTCTTCTCTCAAACAGAAAACACTCTGTTCTACCTTGTGATGTCATGTGGTAGTTCACGAAGTGCTCCACTGTACAGGTCAGATCTGTGCGAGAGCGATCCCACTCACAATAAAAATGCATGTTTGTCGAGCTTTTTATGCCCAGTAAATACAAATTAAATTGAATGCAATCCAATATGGCTTTATTTGGCAATCCAATATGACTTTTAACGCCATAATGTGGAACATTTCAGGAAAAACATAACATCCATGGACCATGGAGACAAGCAGGTGGCAGTCTCCACACTCCCATAGTGTGCCTTTAATGGAGATGATCTAGACCAGTAGAGTTTAGGTTGTCATAAAATAATATTAGATTTAATATTTGTTTATTATGGGTGCTTATTAAAAAAACACTCCGATTTATTAAAGCTTGACACACTTTTTGAAAGCTACAGTTGGTATTTTTTTTCCTTCAACCCCCAAACTCTGTGATTATAGCTTAACTTTATAACATAATTTCTGAAGCCACAGCTGACCTGGCTCTCTAAACATAACTACACATGCAAACTTCACTCTGAAAAAGTTCAGATTGAAAGTCCAATTATTGATATTGTTACATTTATTTGAACCCAGAACAATCACAATCACTCAGTTAAAAGCAGTACATTAAAGGACCTGCACCTCACTTTATATATTATCATCACATCTTCACATCAAGCATTGTGTGGTAAAAACGCTAAGACAAAATGAGACTGTCAAATATAATCTATTTATTTTACATAGTATTTTCTCAGGTAATAACTATCACAGAAGCTACTGACAGGGTCACCTTTTTTCGTCCAATCAGGCACATTGTTACTAAGAATCATGGGAAACCAACTGCCTGACACTATCCCAGACACTTGATTCACTGTCATGGTGCATTTTCAAGTGACAAAACAAGCAAGTAGAAGGCAGAGATTGGAGTAAGCCTGTCAAAAGCACACATTTTGAAGCATGATGTATTGCTAAAGAGAAATATTATGAAAAACGGTAAAATTGAAACTACTTTAAGTCGCTGACACCATAACAATAAAGCAGGATAATCCCAGTACACCGTTCATAATCATTTAAAGGCCTGAGCTGCAGCAAATAAATGGCAGAATGAAGTCAAAAAGTTACTTATTCAACCGTCTACTGCTCAAATCTCCCCATTATTACAAAGAAAGTGTACACAAGATAAATACTGAGCCCGGAAATATATTGTTTCATATTTACAGCTTTCACATATTGAACGATGAGTCGATAGAATAATAATCGTGACAGGCCTAGATTGGAGAACTATAAGGAACCAACTGCATGGCACTATTCCAGACTGTAATTTCGGTGTCATGCAGCAATATCACAGCGGCAGAAAGGACTAAGTGGGCGGGGCTAAAGGTTCAAACATAACAGCGGTGGAAGGTAACGAAGTACATAAGTAGAATTTGTAGGGATCTGTATTAAAGTACATTTTACAGTGGATACTTTTTACTTTTATTTCACTACATTTGGGAGCAGATATCTGTACTTTCTAGTCCACTACATGTTTGAACTGGACTGAAAAGTAAAAAGTGCTTTTCATATGATTTGAAGTGTTATTTTTTACCATATTTGTGGTAACATTGATTTCGAGTTCAAGCTTCAGCTTTGAGCAAACAAAAATAAATACACAAAATTTAGAAATTGATTCGTATTGCTACTGTCGACCAAAATATGTATCATGTTTTAAATCGATATCACTACATTTAACGCTTTAACTAAGAGTTTTTACTCTTTAAGTACATTTTTATTCGGTACTTAAATACTTTTACTTAAGTAGATTTTTCATGTGATACTTTTACGTTTACTTGCATAACTTTTTACCTCTGTATCTGTACTTTTACTTAAGTAACAAAATTGAAACTAAAACATGTTCTTCACTCATGGTTTGAAATCAGGCACAGGCCCTTTAATTCTCTCTTTCCATCTCTCCGCTGCTTTTAAAATGAGACATAAATAAAAGCAGTCCTGATCGCTACATATTTGAATAACGGTGTGTTTTTCCTGCCTCTGCAGAGCCTCCACAGATGTTAGCGCTCGCGGCTGTTTAGTGAAGTTTAGCTCAGACGCAGAATATCAAAGTGCAGATTTGTGCTCCTCTCCTCTCATGCATTTCACATTTTAAATTGTTGATGTTTATGGCATTTTATCACAGGTTCAATTTGTTCCTTTAACGCTCCTGTCAGTTTCAATATTGGTGATTTGTAAGAAACTAGTATTACTATGTTATTTTTACTAGTAGCAATGTAAATGTCAACGTATTCAACTGCATTTTCTTGAGAGCTCACCGCAATGCGCCACCACATTTAACACAGTTTGAGGTCGCACTATCCCCAAAGTTAGAGCTGTTTCAATAATGATATAACATTATAACGGCTGGATTCGATTATTTTGAAAATACAAAAGGCTTTACCAGCGTTCATCTATCCATCCATTTTCTTCCGCTTATCCACGGCCGGTCGTGGGGGCAACAGTCTAAGCAGGGACTCCCAGACTTCCCTCAACCCAGACACTTCCTCCAGAGACACAGTCCCTCCACAGTGTCCTGGGTGTCCCCTGGGGCCTCTTCCCCCTCTTCTTTCTTTATCAGCATTGCTATGTCAAATTGCCAGTCCACTACTGAACTAGCATCAAACTAGGACTAGATGAGTACAAACTGAACCAGGACTATCCCAGAATTAAACCAGATCTAAAGCAGAATTAAACAAGGACTAAACCAGGACCAAATAAACCAGTAACCACAATAAACCTGGTCTATGTTATTGAAAATATGTCTAAGTAACACTGCAAAAGTGGAATATGAGTAAAATCTATTCATTGTATTTTGAGTTTCATCTGATTTAGATGCATTTTAACAGGATCTAGATTAGGCCTGTCACGATAAAACATTTTGAAGTGCGATATATTGCTGATGAAAATATAGACGATAAACAATAATATTGAAACAAAAATATATGCCACTGACACAGTGACCCTAGGGCTGGATTATCCCCAAAAACTATTCAAAATGTACAATATGGTTCAAAAAACATGCAGTAATGAAAGAGCATTATGAAACACTTTAGTTTGTATAATTTCTTAATATCTTATTTTAGGACAGAAAACTAACAAAAAGTTCCCTTCTGGTACTAAGAAAAAGTATGCATGATAAATGGTGACTTCCAAAAAAATTGTTCCATGTAACATATATTGAACGATAAGTCGAAATAGTAATTATCATGATAGGTCTAGTCTAGATCCAACTTCTAAGACTTTCTCATTGGTTTTAGCTTCTAATAAGTAACAGAGGGCATCAGTTAATGGCTATGTTTACACAGAATTCTGATCATTCCAGTTCCCTTGGAAGTGAGTATTCTCATTTGATTGTTCACATCTGTGCAGGTTTAGACAAAGGACATTATGCACAAAAGCACTAATGCGGCAAAGACAAACATGAAAGAAAAAATAAAGATTGAAAGTTATTTTAAAATCTATTCTACTTTTTTCTACATATACAACAGTTGCTCTATAAATCCATTGCTTAACTGGCACATGGTGTTTTTGATGATCAGATTTCTCTTGTGCTGTAAACACACAAGAGGGGGACAACAGCTCAGTTGGTAGTGTTTGTCCACTGATCACAAGGTTGGTGGTTTGAATCCCGTTCTCAACATAAACATCATCGGTTTAGCAGCCAGATCCGCTGACCCACAGGTTGGCGGTGCGATTCCAGCTCCCACAAATGAATCCTGTCTTTGTGTTTTTGGGAAAGACACTTAACCCACCTTGCGCCCAGTGTCTGCGCACACTGTTGTATGAATGTGTGTGTGAATGGGTGAGGGGTTCCTTGGCGTAAAGCGCTTTGAGTGCCTTGAAGGTGGAAAGGCGCTATATAAAAATGTGACCATTTACCTAGGTTATCTGATTATTCTAATTATCTTATTTTGACTGGTTATTTACATGTATCCAATATTACCCCAATGATAGATGAGCTAGAAATAACAAGATGTATATGTAAACAAGCAGAAATGCACTTAATCCAGTGAAATATTCTTGGTCTGTCAAATAAGTAAATACATCTGAATTATGAATCAAGTCTGTAGCCATATATCGCACTTCAAAGTAGTGCTGTCACGATTCTAAAATTTCAAACTTGATTTTGATACAAGGAATAGACTCGAATAATACCATGATGATAATAAAAAACGCTCTTTCTTTAGATGATAGAATGTGATTCTCATTAGTACTTTCTTTTATATTACCACGTGGTCTTATATCTGTGTAATCCCTCAGTTGTCCAGGTAGATTCCACAGTGGTCCATGGGCATCGATTAGTATCTGAGTTTCGATACTTTTGACAACCCTGCTTCAAAGTTTGTTATCGTCACAGTCCACAGTCCTATGTGCAAATATCCATTTTTTTGCAGTGTAGTGATGATGTAATCTAATCTGTCCATTTTCTCTTCTTTGACTCAGATCAAAGTGAGGGAATGGCAGCCATTTTGTCTTTATCTCTCCCTTTGTTTGAAACTATAAAACACGTCATAATGAAAGCTAAAGGTTGTTTGTGAAATATAAAAATGACAAAATGCCTGTGTACAACGTCAGTACACGTGTTCTTCTGTGTAAATGTGTTTTATTTTCTAACATTAAGAAACTGATAATTAACCAGCCCTCCTTATCCAAAGACATTAGACGTGCTTAAAATGGGTCTTATTAAGGCTGAACGATTTGGGGAAAATATCTAATTGCAATTTTATGACAAGCATTGTGATTGTGATTAGATATACGATTTATGTTTAAATAATAGGATTCAAATATTCAAAGTTCACATTTAAAAAACGTCCAGGAGAATCACATTTCAGAACATGTTTGTACAGATAAACTACAGGGTTAGCAGTTTTATGCAGAATAAGTCTTTGAGATTTGCTAATTGTGTCCTTTCAAATTGTGATTTCGATTCTATTGATAATGACTATGATTAACCTTGTAGCTCTAGTTCTTATGTAGTTTTATTAATTACAGCTGCAGCTCTTCAGGGGTAATATCATTTAGTGGCACGAATGAACGATTTACAAAGACATTTTGAGTTTATAACTGTTACATTTGTTTAAAATAGAAATGTGCCATCCATGGGTTGTAAAAGTGGCAAAACATCAAGGTATTTTTCAGTAATTTAGTGAGTTGGTGGCAGAGTGGAGCGTGAGATTGACAGGTGGATTTGTGCAGTGTCTGCAGTGATGCGGTCACTGTATTGGACTGTTGTGGTGAAGAAGCAGCTCAAAAGGCAAAGCTCTCGATTTACTGGTCAGTCTATGTTCCTGCCCTCACCTATGGTTATGAGCTTTGGGTAATAACAAGGTACAGGACAAGGTCGCAGATACAAGCGGTTGAAATGAGTTTCCTCTGCAGGGTGGCTTAGTGCTCCCTTAGAGATAGGGTGGTGAGCTCAATCACACATGAAGAGCTCGGAGTAGAGCTGCTGCTCCTCCACGTTGAGAGGAGCCAGCTGAGGTGGCTCGGGCATCTGCCTCCTGGACGCTTCCCTGAGAAGGTGTTCCAGGTATGTCCTACCAGGTGGAGGTCCCCCGGGGAAGACCCTGGACATGCTGGAGGGACTATGTCTCTCGGCTGACCTGGGAACGCCTTGGGGTCCCACCAGAGGAGCTGGAGGACGTGTCTGGGGTGAGGAATCTAGGAGTCCCTGCTTAGACTGCTGCCCCTACAACTCAGCACCGGATAAGTGGAAGAAAATGGATGGTTGGATGGTTAGCTTCACATTAAGAAGTTTGTAGGTTTCATTCCCCAGTCCCAGTACTATTGATGCATAGATGGAAGGAAAAGGACAGATTTCCTTCCCTCATATTAATGGATTATAACTTCCGATTTGATTGTTTTGTCTCATTAAAAACATATAAACATGTTTAATCACCACTGAAATGTACGCTGTACAAGTTTTCAGAAGGAGGGTCGGCCACCTGCCTGTCTCCATGTAGATGTAATTGCTATTGTCCAAAATGCTGCACACTATAGCGTTCAATTTCCATTAAAGAAATTCTTAATGACTTATTTGAAAAACTTGCATGCTCTTTTAGAAAATAAAAAAGTTAGGTGACATGTTTCATCGTGTATTTAAAAAGAACACAGAAAATTTGCATTATCTATCTCCATGGAGACAACTGGGTGACACTACCACTTTTTAATTTACTACTATTTTAAAGAGTTGAACATCCTTTATTTCACTATAAACAGTTTGTTCATGACAGTTTATTTTATGTGCAGGTGTCTCCTTGTGAGAAGTGTCGCTGTGAGCCCAGTGGGGAGGTGCTGTGTTCTGTCTCTGCCTGTCCCCAAACCGAGTGTGTGGACCCCGAGTACGAGCCCGACCAGTGCTGTCCTATCTGCAAAACAGGTAATACCCAAAACCCACATATATGTACCCAAATGTACCCCAAAACAACCACCAAAACAGGTAATACCCATTTATCCAAGCTCTACCAAAAAATAAAGCATATTCTAGACATTTTACCTGCCCCTACCTGCATTAAACATTACAGACCGATAGGATGTAAGAACCCTTCCCCCTCCTTCCCCCCACCTCCCCCATACACCTCCACTGCTGCAGGTCTCAGGACTGGATAATGGCTTTTTAATCACCTATGTGCTGGGTTGACATTCAAATGGAGAAATGCGTTTCCATCAAGGTGCGGGAGCAGATAAGAACAGCATTGAACCAACAACTGACACCGGAAATACAGTGTAAAAATCAAAACGGGATTATTTGGTAGTTTGAGAGATGAAGATAAAAGTAGCTGCTTAAATTTACGGCAACATTGAACACGTTTAATTTGGTGCATGAGAAAATATTAAAATTGTAATGTACTATCTCTGGTGTTGTTTGGACACACACTCTCATTCAGTGTTTTTTTCTTTATTTTTACTACTTTCTACATTTTATATACACATAGAAGACATCAAATATATGAAATAAGATCTACAGAATTATGTAGCAACTCCACTAAATGCTTTTTTATATATATTTTATATTCAAATCCTCAATGTAGCCACCCTTTGTTTCTTGACTACATAATTCCATATATCTTGCTTCATATATTTGATGTCTTCCGTATGTATCCAAAATGCAGAAAGTAGTAAAAATAAAAAAAAGAAATTAAATTAAATAAAATGAGAATGACAGTGTGCGTCCAAACTTTTGACTGGTATTGTTTAAACATACAGTGTATCAGTTTTACAGCTTTTTCTTACTGCTCAAAAATACCTTGAAAAACATGGATTCTAGTGTGAGTGGGCTTGCCTCTTACACAGAACTGACCTGTAACTTGGCCTCTTGGCATCACCTGCATGTCTCCATGGAGATAAATACATTTCTTGCCAAACTGCCGAGCATTGCATTTTGGTATGTATCAAACTCTGCTTCTGACTCATTCACTAAAATTGTTATCTTTTGGAAGGAGGAAGGAGGCTTCAAATTCTGCTCAGCTTCTCTTTGGAAGAAAATAACGTTATATAATTGCTTTTCTTTTCAATGTGTGATTATTGCATTGTCGGCATATTGTTAAGCCAGTGGTTCTTAAAAAACTGTAGAAATGGGCTGAAATCAAATATTCATATAGAGATAAAAGTGTTTAGTCCTGCAAATACGACTGGGTTTGTTCTGGGTTTGAGCTGGTTTACACTCGGTCTAGTCTTTATTTAATCCAGTTTAAATCCACATTGAGTCTTGGTCTAGTCCTGGTGCTACTTGGAAAGCCAAATATTTCCGTGGTTGATGGTTTGAGACTGTTGTGAGCTGTGTATTGTTGTTTTGCATCGTGAGGCCCCTTGTGATATTCAATCCTAAAATGTCTCAAAGTCAAAGACTTATTTTATTAAACCAAAATCCTCCTCAACGTGTATCATTTATTGTGGATTGATTTTATAACAACTACTTCCACAAATTTACACAAATGTGCTTTGATTTCTTTTTTGTATTAACCTTTCTTTCTTTTCTGTCTTTATTCTTTATTTGTCAGGGACCATGTACAAATTTCTTAATCTTACAAAAGAAAAGATGATTTGTACCAGATTTAGCTACTGCTACTTACCCCTTGCAGTCCCTGGGCAGGTCAACACAACAACCTCCGCCCAAAGCAAACATAACCATTAATTTTTATTGTGTTTAAATGTCTGCACTCTATAGATCCTCTTTATCTGGGGGAGTTACTGCAGCTCTATACTCCACCCAGAGCCCTGAGGTCAGCTGACCAGCTCCTGCTGCTGTGCCCAAAGCCAGGCTCAAGACCAGAGGTGACAGAGTCTTTTCTCTGGTAGTGCCCACACTATGGAACAGCGCCCTCTGCCTGTCAGATCCTCTGTCTTTAATGCAGTTTAAGCTTAGACGAAAACGCACTTCTTCTAGGATTTTTCTGGTAACACTTTAACATCACCTGAAATAGGACGGATCCAGGCTTAAGAACTTAATTCATACATTAATAAGCATGTGTGCTAATTAAGGTTTTAATTAAGTAAGCCTGAATCTGCATTTGTGCTTCTTAAGGTACTAAGTAGTATGTATCATATTATCTGTACATTTGTTTTTTGTTGACTTTTATGTGAAGCACTTTGATCAGCTGAAGTTGTTTTTAAATGTGCTATATAAATAAATTCAACATGTTTCTGACGTCTGAAGTCCAAAATAGGCAAAGAATAAAGTGGTGATAAATCCATATTAAAGTCAAAAAACTGACTGCATTCACTCTTGCACATAGAACAGAGCACATCCAAATTGGGTTTAAACAGGGACTATACTCAGAACTAAATCTGGACTAAACCAGGACTAAACCAGGACTAGAACAGGACAGAATCATGTCAACATCGGGACAAAACCTAATTTAAAATACAGTCTTATAGTTTAGTCATAACAAACAGTGCTTTTTGTTCCTTGCCACATTTACATTTAGCTCACTTACACACACAGTCATGTGAGCTGGCTGAAGTGCCTTGCCCAAAACACAACATATGCACTGGTCAAATCTGGGACTGAACCACCAATGATTCCCAAATAGAGATGTTAGCTATTTGATTAAAATACAGTGGGATGTGAACAAAATCGTTTGCGTTAATTTAGCCTGAGCTATTAGTCAATGATTTCAAAATGATTGTATCCCAAAACACCAATTGATTTCTCGTAACTGTCTTTATAAACTGGCCTCCCTTCAGCAGCTCGTAGCTGTGGGCATTTTAAAGGTGGTCCTAAGCCCCTCGTGCTGCAGATTTCTGGGTGGATTTGACTTTTATGGAGCACTTAGATAAATGAACTCAGTCTGGATTTCTCCTTGTCTCCTGCTGTTTCAGACATTCGGCCAGCACTTTAAAATGACCTTGAGGTTGGCATAGAAACAGTTGGTATGTCAAATATTATATCTTTATGTCAAAGGTATTTTTTGGATAATTAAATGCAGGAACTTTTATATATTCATGCTATACTATTTTGTTTTAATTGAAATGTGTGTAAAATGTGACTTTGGCCATCATGTTGTAGGGTAGTGTTTCTCAAACTGTGGTACGTGTAGCGCTGGTTTTACGTAAGCTACTTCAGGTGGTACTTGGACAGTTCTTCAGTTTGTGGGTTTGTCTAATTTAGAGTTCATTTTATTCACTTTGGATAATGTCTTGTTTAGAGCTGCAGTGGAAAGTATGTAGTCCACTTTTAGACCTGGTTTAGCCCTAGATTAGACCTGGAATAGTCCTGTTATAGACCTGGTTTAGATCTGGTGGTACTTTGGTGTGAAGCGTTTTAGAGCCACTGTTGTAGGGCTTTTTTCATTGTCAGTTCAGGCTTTCTCTTGGGTGGATTTGAAATGTTTTTGTAAGAAAACATGCACCGTAAACTAATCCTACAGCACAAGTCCAACTACAGTTCAAAATCTGGGCCTCCAATTACACCTCCTGACAGGTTTAACCCAAGCAGCAGTATTTGAAATAAGGCTCAAATAGAAAATGTCCTACAAACACAAGAAATACAAACTTTGATGCCATGTGTTAAATTGGTGGGACAAATTATAATATTTCATTCTCAGTTACATAAACCAGTTTGTGTTTAGACTCCTTTCTGAAGCATGTGGCTGTATCTTAGACAGTTTTATCTGCAGAGTGCATCCCACTTTTAATGAACTAAATAATGAGCAAACAACATGACGAGCTGGGCCTGCCTCCTCTTCTTTTCAACTCCAAATAAAAAAAGTTTACATCTCACCTTAAGGAAATGAGCTTTAGATGCACTCAAGAAAATAACACTTGAGTAGTGAGTAACTTGCACTGTACCCAGTTTTTTTCCAATGTATTTGAGCAAAATGGCAATTTATGGTCCAATAATCAGGAAGTGCGTGTTAGTATGCTAGTTGTTGTTAGCTTTACCGTCACGGCACAACTGTGACAGTGGCGTAGTGGTGAGAGTGTTCACCCGCAAAGATGAATTATTTGATCTCTGACCTGTTCATACTGTTATTGTGTCTTTTGGCAAAACATCCTATATTCCATATTTACGCAAGTGTTGACTTTAAAATGCAATCGGGGGTTAAACTCAGATTAGCGCAGATTAGGACTGTTGCCATAGTGATACTGTTGTGATTTTGGACTGTACAAAAATACATGGAATTGAATAGAATGTATTTTTCAACTAATTTATTAAATATTATTATGTGGACTTAGTTCATCTGATATAGGCCAAGACGGGTCTAAAGCTTTTCAGGAAATGTCCAACTTTTTCCTATTTTTGTAATTTTTTTCCCATTATCAATATTTGTTCAAAGGAGCATAGCTGTAGTATTGATTAATATGTAATTATTGGTATTGTGATAACCCTTCATTTGAATGATTGATTGACTATTATGGGTTTTTTTTGTAAACAAAAAGGGTGTTTTGCTCAAGGGCATCTCAGCAGGAGTTTGAGGATTGGACAGGCTTTCAAATAAACCTAAATGTTGGTGCAGTGCAGTGCTCACAGCCTTAGTTTTTCACATTTATAATAATTGGATTTAGTTTAATTAACCCAGATGCCATTTATCACTTTGCAGTCACTCCCTGCTTATGCTGTTTCTGGATTCATTTCAGGATCATTTCAGCAACTAATGTGGTGGGATTTAACAATATTTATTTCATATACATAGAAAAATAATTCTAAAAAGAATGTCTATAGGAGTAAAGATTGTGTCGTCACATCTTAGAGAATTTTCAGTTAGCCTAATGTTAAACCAGTTATACTAGCCTATGTGTCTTATACTTGTTCTGAAACAGCTCAAGATCATTCTAAAGTCATTCAGGAAAGGTTCATTTCTGTCTTGTGAATGTGACTTTTTAGTATTGATAACAGCTCAAATAAGTATCTAGTTTCGATACTAGTTTTAGTATCGATTCACATCTGATTTACAACACTTTTGACAACCCTATTTGTCACAAACCCTATTTTTTACATTGTTTTGCATGTATTTCTATGGCTGTTTTTGACGTTCAATCGCAAGCCCATACAAAGGAAGAATACAAAACCTTTCATAGTTTTGTTTGGTCAAAATTTGTTGTTAATTTGATATGTTAGATTTTACTTTTCAGCAAATTGGGGGGAAAAAATCCATTTAATTAATTCCAAGTTACTTTCAATTGTCAGACAGGATTTTTATATATTGAGTTGCAAAGCTTCCCTGTTGTGTGCTGAGATTAGCGAGGGATTTATTAATACCAGAATTATGTGTGTTCTTTAAAGAGGCTGTACTCATTTCTTTCCATGCATTTGAGTAAAATGTATCTTTCCCCAGTACAATTATATTGTAAAAGCAGCTCTTAGGGTGAGACCGCTGTGTGCTGGCAGTATCTATTTATAAAGCATTTTTATTCTCTGTGAACCAGGAAGTAGAGCTGGTGCACTGTTAGTTGCACATGCTAGTTGACGTGATGGCAAATGTCTCTCTTGTCTGTGAAAGTTTTGGAAAGCCCTTATATAACTCACTGCGGTGAATAATTAGGATGTTCTGAATCGTAAGGTAAGGAATAACTTTGGACCACTGCAAACTGTTTAAAATGAACTAGTTCTGTTTTTCACATTTTCAACACAGTAAAAATCAGGTACAGTGCCTTTAAGTATCTGCATATTTGAGTGCTCTCCTCTCCCTTTGTTGTGTGGGTTGAGCTGGGTCTCTACAGTAGACTCACTTGCTCAGATCAGCGCTGATCATAATCAGTTTGTTTGGATGGAAGTTGACATTGCGTCCCGTTACGTCCCCTCCTCTTGTGTCTTGGACCCTGATTCAGAAGGACAGCGTCAGACTGAACACTACCTCAGCAGAAACACACAGAGGAGGCAGGCAACATGGGGCCGACTGGTAGATCTGCAGCGCTCTGAACACTCGACACTTTTACGAAGAATTAGACCAGTCACTGTGGATTTGGGAAGGACTTAGAGGAGGTGGTATTACTGGGTTTCAGATGATATCACTACTCATCACTGTTGATACTTTGTAGCTGATGTCATTAACATCAACATAACTGCTACTGTCAGACTCGTCATTTTGGTTTTAAAATGTTTGTATTAATCTGCCCTTCATGATCCTTATTTCACCATTACATCCCTAAATCAAGATATCAACATTAATATAAGACCAATGGTGCTTTGTTTCCCCAACGTCGCTTCTGCTAGCGTTAGCAACAGGTTTTGCTATGCTCCCGCAGCAAAGGGAACACACCTGGATAATGGTATATTTGTGCTCCTAATAATTCAGGGAACTCTACCTGTCTCAGTCATGACATGTTTTCTCTGAATTATGAAAATGAATAATTACCCTAAAAAAACTGCACTGTTTCTATTTTATGCAGAATTAAACTGTGTTTGTGCGTTAATATAACATATGGACACAATCATTGATAATTATTCTTTTTACTTCATGTCTATTACTATAAAAGAAGACTTTATTACCTAAAATGAAAAATATTTTTGAAATATTTGTTCATGGGCATTAGGTAAAGTATAAATGCAATTCTAAGTAGAATTCACTCACAACATGTCCACTGGAGCTGGGCATTCTTTACTATAGGTTACCATGGTGACAGTCTCTCTTTTTTCTTTTTTTTAATTAAAATATTTAAAATAATATTTTGATTTAAACTCCGCCACTGCCGAGGACAACTGGAATGCAGCATTTTCTCAGCAAGCGTTGCCATGGAAACGTACCCTCTAGAATGTTTCTGTTTGAAAATGATCAGTTACCTGGTGAATGTAAAAACTGAAGGGAAATGGTTTAGTTTTTCAAACGGAGTTATCGATTTGCGCAGCTGAACTTTTTTTGTTGACGTTCAAATACAAAATGATTTTGACCGGGATCACTGTTTTGTTCCTGACACCAGTGATCCAAGGTGTTGACTGGTGTTACCATGACCCACCCTGCAATGAGGATACATGGATGTGCAGTGGGAATCGCCAGTCTCCCATCGACATTGTTTCTGTGAAGGCCATGCGTGACAGAAATCTGGAACCCTTCAATTTCACCAACTTCGACAGCCAGTCTGCCCTGACTTTAATCGCGAACAAGAACAGCGCAGTGAAAGTGACCTTGGCCAGTGAAGTGAGTGTGTCCGGAGGGGGCCTGCCTGAAGAGTACAAAAGCCTGGAATTTCTCCTACACTGGGGCAGGGGTGCATCTGTCCCAGGCTCTGAACACACCGTGGATGGGAAACGCTATCCTATGGAGCTCTATATTGTGAATATGAAGGCATCCGTCAATGATTTACCGACCGCCTTGACAGACTCAAATGGAGTAGCAGCTTTTGGATTCCTCATTGAAGTGAATGAACAAACAACTGGACAACCTGCGTCCTGGAAGACTCTCACCTCTTACCTGACCTCCATTCCTTACAAAGACAACAACGTCACTCTGACGGATGGCATTTCCCTGGATGACCTCCTGCCTGAAGTGGACCGCACCAAGCTTTACCGATACCTGGGCTCCCTAACCACGCCCACCTGTGAGGAGTCTGTGATCTGGACTGTTTTCAAGGATCCGGTCAAAGTCAGCAGTGATCTGATTGAGCTTTTTGCCACCAGCCTTCATGTTGGAAACAGCACCTCTCCGCTCATCGTGGATAACTACAGAAGCATCCAGCCAGCACAGGCAGTCACCTACAGCTCAACCCTCCAGACAAGCCACTCTTTCGGACTCATCTTTTGTGCTCTCGCTCTGTGGATGAAATAAATAATTAAATAAAGTCTTTTAGAGCCCTTTGAGCATTGAAAAATAAGTTATTGTTGTATTGTTTACTTCTCTCTCTGATAAGACTTTAATCTGGACTTTATTTTAACACAGTCTGACCAGAAAGATCTAACTTAGGTGGAACTACAACAGGTGAGCTGATTTGTGCTGTTAAAAGTCTCTCACACATAAAATTACAGTTACAAGCTAGCTAGCATTTGGCAATTTTTTTAAACCTAAACAGGACCATGAACGTCCGTATTGATCACAGGCTCCTGAAAATGTGTTGTTTAAAACCATTTTGTATTTTTTCTTGAGTTTTCAGACAATCTTAAAACATATCACGCTCTGTTTGCTAATGTGTGCACTGTGTCACGATTGTAACTTTTACCCATGTTATAATAAGGGAATGATAGACCTTCAGTAAGAATATGTGATATGACAATATATCCATAGGCTTCAGAGTGAAACATTACAACTACTGCCAGAGAAATTAACAATCTTCAAGAAAGTATTACATGTTTTGAATAGTCAAAAGTCCTCAAAATGCCACCAAAAAAGGAAACTGAAACATATTCCTCACCCACTCCTCCTTTCCCTATTAAAAGTGGTGCGAAGCTACATGTCCAACAATTGGGATGAAATCCAAATGAAGTAGACTTTAGACTTTGCTACCCACTCAGCCACTGTGTCGCTGTCTTACCTCACAGCAAGAAAGTTAAGGGTTTGACTCCCAGGTTGCCCAAGCTTTTCTGAGTGTAAATTCCTTCAGCTAAGATAATCCTGACCAAGACTAGCGCAAGATCTGGAGATGGGTCCCCAGGTGCGGCAATGTAGCTCTACTCTAAATATAGAAACATAAAGAAATGAGGAAAATGTTTGAATGTTTTAGGATTTCAAGTCAGTTTCACATCATGTTTGAAGTTTAACTGTGCCTGTACCCAAGTTCCTTCTTTCAGTCTGATGTAGAACCATGACAGGGAAACTATGCAAGATAGTTACACATGCTTCTTAACAACATTACTAAGAGCACAAAATCTAATGAGTTTTGGATCCAGTTTTCTTTACAGAAGGGGTATTTTACCTCTATTGGGTATTAACACTCATGTTTAGATGACCAGGTTACCTTTTATTGTTTTGGGAACAATGTTACAACATGTTAGAAAGATGAAGAAACTCGATTTTGCATAATACCCCTTCTTTAACGCTTTCCTATCGACATGTGGGCGTCTGATCTTCTTAATGAGGAGAGAGGGAGGAGCTCTGAGGGCTCTGGGTCCTGGGAGGTTCCACATCTGTGCAGCACCAAACAACATCTGTACGACAAGTAAACAAACAACAAACAGCAGCAGGAGGTACAGAGAGTTTGAATCAAGTCTCTTTAAGGTTCTTATAGGGACCTTAAACAGTCCTGTCTAATCAAACACTCTCTGCAAGTAAATAGTATCGCTGCAGTTAGATGTTGGTCGACTAAAGACATGTCAATCCATTGGTTAACTTAAAAGAGGCTGTGGCAAAACAGATCAAAACTATTATGATCTGACCATGTCGCTAACACAAACTGCACTCAAAAGAATTCAATTGGTTCATGCAAAATCAACTATTTAAACAGAAATGTCTTAGGAAACAGTGTATTCATATGTAAAAGGGTTCCAAATCACCAGCCAAGTCACACCATACATTCTCTTATCTGCTGTTGTCCCATATAAATTCTTAAACTCATACAGGTTTTGGTCTTCAGCCCTAGTAAATTGTCTGATAATCAAAGAAGCCAAGGCACAGAACGGCAGTCACATGAGTGTCAATCTGTCCCAGGGCAGTGTAGTCATTTCAAGTATAAAGTCAATATTTAAATGCTTAATATTTAACCTCTAATATGTTTTTCCTCGTTAAATTGTCAGACAGAATACAGGTGTCTAATTGTCAGCTCAGGTATGGTTACAGCAGTGGATTTTTTTTGGCCTAGTTCCAACCTGAGCATATGGTTGTCGTGTCCTTGGGCAAGACATTTCACACATCTTCCCTATTTATGCATATGTCCAGGCTACAGTGCGATGGAGGGTGGTCGTGAGTTTGCTGGCGCAGATTAGCTGCCATATTTCTGTAACAGGAAGCCCAAACCAGTGATGGGATACCAAAAGATCAATATTTCAGTACTAACAAGGTATTGAATTATTCTCATGCAGAAAATATCAATACATACGATTTTTTTCTAAATTTAAAGAGGGGGTATTATGCAAAATCGACTTTTTGACTGGAGTTTTCTAACATGTTAATGTTGTTCATCAAAAATATGCCTGAAGAAGTTTTATACTCACAAGCTTATGTCACCCATGCTCCTGCACGGCCGTTTTTCATAAATATACAAGAACATGATACAAAACAATACACTACGATTTCACAAACTAGATGCGATGTGCAGTAGTTTCATTAATAGTATGTACACTGACTGTAATGTGATAGCGCTCTGAAGGGGGAGTGACTTAGCGCAAAGGGAGGGGGGAACTTATTAAGCATGTAAATATGTTGTTTTAGGAAAATATAGCTTTTTCAAAACAATAAAAAGGCAACATGATCTAAATATGTTCTGTGTTAGCAGTCAATACCATATAAAAGTGTAATACACCCTCTTTAAATCATAGCACATGATATTTAAATGTTAGATCAGTTCAAACCGGGATGGAGTGATAAAGGTAGCGTCACTACTCAAAGGTAAAACTCTTTCCATGCATTTTAATACAAAACTCACTGGTATTTGTATCAGATTGATATCATGATACTTGCCCTTGAATTACTTGGTATTGGATCAAAACATACAAGTGACACTGGTATTTTAAAGGTGTTGTACACGTAGTGTCTGAGGGAACTAAAAATCAATGTGTCTCATCTACAGATCTGACGGACTTTGATTCTGCTGCAGACTAAAGGAGAGAGGGAAAATGAACAGCACAGATGCTCAGATCAGATAAACTGAAAGGAGAGATGTCACTGGGAGATGGTCTGTCAATCATGAGTTTGAAAACTTACCACACAGACTTGGAGAATAGTAGTATTACATTTATTACATAGTATCAGTAGTAGTTGTAGTAATAGAACTGGTTGTGCTGGTAGGACTAGTAGCAGAAGTTGTAACATTGTTCGTAGAAGTACTGGTAGTAGCAGTAGTTTAAGCAGTAGTTGTAGTAGTAGAACATAGACTTGTAGCAGGAGTTGTAACATTGTTTGTAGTAGTAGTAGTGCTAGTATTAATAGTTGTGGTAGTAGTAAGGTGATAAGAAAACCTTTATTTGTCCACCATTAGGAATTTCAATGCAAAATGCAAAAACTACAGCCAAAAAAATAGCACCATACATATCCATACATATGTTAGATTAATAAGGATTCAAAGATGGTTGGACTAGTAGAAGTAGTAGTAGTAGTAGTAGTGATTCCAGTAGCTGTAGTAGTAGTATGTGCACTACTATATATGTCTGTAGTTAAAGATATCTCTCTGGATTTGACATGTATGAATGCTTGTATGAATAAATGAATGAGACAGTTGTTGAGGAGATAAATGAGGCCTGTAAATGTCATGCAAAACAAGTGCATCCATCACTGCTGTCTGAGGAGTACAGTCACATAGGATTAGCTGTCAGCTCAGCGGCCATTTTGAACCTCCAGTTTAGTGGGAGGTCTACAGTGAAATACTGCATTGTCTTGGATATGAGATACGATCCAGAAAGGTTTGTTGGACTGAGTATTGATTTCAGGCAGAGGTGGGTAAATTAACTGCATTTACTTGAGTAGCTAAATTGTACTTCGCTGAGTAGTTTTCAGTAATGAGAAATATATTTGACAGTGTTACAGTACTCTTACTGTGGTAAATGTTAAAGAAATGCTAAAGAAGGCGTATTATGTACATATACTTTTTGGAGCTTTCTACCATTGTTCCCTCATCAAAAAAATGCCTGGAGATGTTTTAGATCTCATCCATGCATGTTTGAGTAATCTTGTGATCTCTCCCTGGCCCCATTCATACCGTCCTTATGAAAGTTTGAAACCTGCTGAAAGAGCTGAGGGGTTTATTTTGATCATGTTCATACTTTGACCAAACAAAAATATAGAAGTAAACAGCTAGGAAAAAACTATTAGTGCACTTGTTTCTGCAATCTTTATCAAAATCAATACATTTGATGCTTTATAAGACCTAAAAGTATGTGCGAAATACTTTTACTTTTTACTCTTTAAGTACAGTTTTAAACAGGTACTTAAATAGTTTTATTTAAGTACTCTTTTACTTTTATTTGAATTTTTTTTTTTTTTGCTCTGGTATCTGTACTTTCACTTAAGTAACAAAATTGAGTACTTCTTCCACCTCTGGATATCAAGTCCACAGTTTGAAAAATTACATAACAAAATATTTAATTTGTAGAGACAAAAAGCCCACAGAGGATTCTCTGTCGGTAAAATATGGCATTGACTTGGAGGCTGCAGCGGTTGGATTGAAGTTCACATAATGTCAGAAGTATCACTAAGTGTCATTAATTTTGATAAATAGCATAGCAGCATAACATAGGAAAGAATTGGTTAAAATACAAATGATTTTACATTATGAAGAATATTTTTGTTAATAATACACCACCATTGTTTTGCTCCAGGCTCATCCTCAGGCAAAATACATCTCTGAATTTATATACATTTGTAACATTTGTAAGTATACATATTATCTGTGTTTCTGTGGTAGAGTGGTTATTTTATCTCCTGCATTTCTCATGTTTAGCAAAGATTTTTTTTTACATCAGATGCCCTTCCGTCAACATTCCCAAACAGTACAATGATCAGTGACAATGATCCCTTGTACCTCCTCCTACGCAGATAATTTTGTGTTAAACATCAGCAGTCACTCTCCATTGTTTACATAATTTAAATTCATAACTGCATCTGTTTAGCAAACATACATTTCTATATAATTATGTTGCACAATATTGTAGTGTAGCGAGCATGCAATTAACAAAATGACACCCTTCCACTTTGAATGACAACAAGTAGCAGTTAGTTTACATATTAAAGGCTAAATGCAGATCAGTGAAGCTATTCCCGGCCCGTGCCTCTGTCCCTGTACTGGGGTTAATATATCCTGCTATTATTTAATAAGGTGTCTCCGGTGTGGCTAATTGCTAACCTGTTGTTTATCATTGCGGCGGGGGTTAGCGTAGCGTGAAATGAAATGCAAATGCAAATCCTACACGGCTCCCACAATTGAGAGTCTGGAGAAACACACTCCGACCGAGTGTTCCCTCAGACCGGGCTCTCTGAGAGGGGAGTGAGGGCGAAGATAATCCACAAGCACCTGCGCAAGTCAAAACCAGGTCTAAACCAGGCCTAAAGGAGGGGGGGGGTTTCAGTAGGGGAGGTGATATGGCAAAAAATAGATATATCACACTTTTCCTAGAGCCAGATCATGAGTTCTGTTTTATCATAATTCATGTACACTTTGCTTTTTCCAATTAAGGTAAATAAGGTAGCTAAAGTAATCTGCTTCTTCTGAGAGTTCACACTTCACTATGATTGGTTAAATCCAGCTATCACTCACTCGGAGCCTTAAAGCTGCCAACTGTAATTTGATTGGCTGACCCGGCCCTGTTGTATTCTCACACAACACCACTAGATGCTATCTAATTTCTGTCTGATAGTGTGCAAGCTTTTGCCTGACAGAAGAAGACCAGAGAGCACAGGTGAGCCTGAACAAATTCCATATGAGGGGATGGGGGAGGGCCAAGTGAGGGGGAAAGGAACATCTACTGGTGAAAAAAAATCAAATAAACTTACAGGTAGTAGCTTTAAAGAGGCTAACCAATAGGAGAAGTGGCTGGGAAAAGAGTGTGTGTTATAGTATAGAGCTGAATTAAATGAAATGGTGAATCACGATATGCATTAAGACCAAAATAGCAGATTGCTGCAGGGATGAGATCACAATTTGATCAGGATTCTGCAATATAGAGCTAATCAACTTTAGTGTTCGCAGTTGTTTTTAGCTTAGAGCCAAGTTCAGTTAGTGCCTTCTGCTGGTGTTTTTTAGTATTGTCATAGGCAAAGTTTTTTTTTTTTTTTTGTCAGATATATGTTGTATGTTCTAGTCTAGTTTTAATTTACTAATCATCATGCTAATGTAGTGCACTACATTTATAATGCATTAAAAAGACTGGACTGGCCACCACAAAGCTAAGATTTACGGAGATTGGATCAAGACCAGTACTTAAAGCGGACCTATTATTATCGACTTTTTAGAGCTTAAGAGAAGTTGTATTTAGAGTGATTTGTGCGTGTTTGAGTAATCTTTATCCTCCTGGATTCAAGACATCATTGCTCCAATCTACCCCCATTTTCATCGTCACCGATACACGCTCTCTGCAGATTTATTTTCTTAATCAGTGATACACATAGGATTCGCCAGCATTGCGTAGTCACTTTGAGACAAAAAAAAAAAAAAATTAAATCCACTACTAGTGGAATGTGCAGCCATCCATAGGCTTTGTTGGCACAGCAGGTTTCTAACGCAGAAGTCAGAGGACCTATTTCTTTTGTTAAGTTGTGTTAGATCAATATTGCGTTTTAAAATGTGCAAATTATAACATAATGACCACAGGTGTCATAGATTATAACTATATTGCAGACACAAGCACAAAATGTTTTCTGTAACTAGGGCTGGACCAGGACTAAATCAGGACATAGGGTATCAAACTCAAATACCGCATTAAAAAACCCTGTGTACGAGCCTATCTCACAGACAGGAGCCAATTGTGTTAATGAAGTGTGAACAGGGCTGTGTGAGAGACCAGGGCTTCACAGGGTTAGGGTCTTAGAAGAACAGGCAGCTGGTGTTAAGAAAAATCTGGTGTGAGAAATAATAGTGCCCTCGGTGGTTTGTGCGAGCGTGAAACAGGACGTGTTTACAAAGAGGATAATATTAGACTCACATGTGGAGAGGCACATGTGGTTGTGTGAAGAGGGGAGGGGGGCTGGAGGGGCTGAGGGGCAGAGAAGAGGGGGAGCGGTCCAGGACGCATAAAAATATAATAATTGCACAATAAATTGCAATATTGATCTGAAACGACTTAATAAAAGAAGCAAGTCCGCTAACTTCCAGGTTGGAAAATTGCGGTCCCTGTAAGCCAGTTTTCATTTGCCTCTTTACGGTACTTCTTCGCAAACGTTATCACAACAAAGCACAGCAAAACGGCTACGCGATGCTGGTGAATCCTACTCGTATCGCCAATTAAGAAAAGTAAATTGGAGAACGAAGTAAGTACTGCCTGTCTCCATGGAGATGTCATTACTTCGCATTGAGCTGTTCCAGTTTTCACGGAGACAAGCCGCTGAGTTACCGGTCAGATCTGTGGAGGGGTGTACCCGCTCACAGTGAGAATGCGCATTTTTGAATAGCAAAATAAATCCAAGATGCCATATTGTGTAGCATTGCGGGTAAAATCTCCATGGAGACAAGCAGATGGCGGACCACAATATAAAAGCTACACAATGTACTTATGAGCACATTTCTCCAGTGTTGGCCTCTCTGCACTGGCTCCCTGTCAGCTTCAGGATTGATTTTAAGATTCTGATGATGGTTTTTAAATGTCTCCATGTGTTGGCCCCTCCCTGTCTCTCTGAGCTTCTGTCTGTCCATGTTCCCAGTAGAACTTTGAGATCAGCAGACCGGATGATTTCGGATGTTCCAAGGTCCCAACTAAAACCTAGAGGGGGGCGGGCTTTTGCTGTAGCTGATCCCAGACTCTAGAACAGTCTTCCTCTGTGTATTAGAACAGTTCAATCGTTAAATATTTTTAAATCTCTGTTGAAAACTCGTTTGTTTGCACTGGCTGAGCGGGACATTTGTATTCTCTTGTATTTGTCTTGTTCTATTGTGTTTTTGCATGTTTTGAAGATTGCACTTTTATTGACTTTGTACGGCACTTTGGGCAGCTGTGGTTGTTTTTAAATGTGCTGTATAAATACATTTTGACTTGACTTGACTTGACAGTGTACTACATATAATATGATATGTATTTTTTGATACTTGCAATCTCTCCTTATGGTTAGCAGTACGATTCTGTCCAAAGCTCAGCCCACAAACCTATGTCACTCATGCTCCCAGCAAATTTATGCAAAAACATGATACAAAACAATAGATTACAACTTCACAATCCTGGTGCGATGTGCAGTAGTTTCATTACTGGAATGGACGCTGATGGTGTTGTGATAGTGCTCTGAAGGAGGAGTGACTTAGGGCAGAGAGCCAATAGAGCAAAACGAAACTGAAATTAATTACTCATTTTAATATGTTGTTTTCAGTGAATATAACATTTCTGAAACAGTAAAAGGTAACACGGTGATCTCGGTTATGTGTTAACAATGACTAACCCTTAACTGTAATTAACATGCTGAAATATTATGATGATTGTTTCAGTTTCCAGTTTTAAAGTTTTAAAAGTCTGCAGCGGTGAAGTACTGCTGATGTCTGCCGTTCTGGCTCCTCTTCACTCAGGAGCAGTTTCTTGGCGGTGGCTCTGGTTTAAAAGTGGTAGAATGTCACAGTCTCCTGAACACGAATCCATCCATCACATATTTGGGACGCCACATCAGTGCAGTGCAGGGTAAGAGCTGTGGGAGCACTGTAATGATCACAGAAGTTCACTGAAGGTGCCTTTTAAAAGTGCCTTGAAATCTCACCTATCTTTCTAGTTTTAAAATTTTGGTGAAGTGTATCATTTTACTTCCTGATTGGACAAGGGCAGCAGATGTGACATACATAAAGGTAATTCCATAACTGTTACCTAGCAACCATAATGTTCATTCATACTTGTCAGCTGATGGGGAAGTGAAGCTCACAAGAGGCACTGCTCTGTCTGAAGATCTGTTACTCAAGTTGGACTTTAATCTGAGCTTTATTTTAACACAGTCTGACCATAAAAAAAACTGACTTAGCTGGAAGCACAACAGGTGAGCTGATTTATGCTGTTAAACAAGTCCCTCCCAAATAACAACACAGTCACAAGCTAGCTAGCATTAGCCAATAGTTTTTCACCCATTCTCACCTTTTTTTGTTGAACATCAAACACCTAAATGACACCATGAATGTTCGTATTGATCACAGGCTCCTGAAAATGTGCAGTTTAAATCCATTTAGTATTTTTTATCAGTTTTTGGCAGTGTTTGCTAATGTGTGCATTGTGTTTCCATGGTAACAGCTGAACATTCCGCCATAGACATACATGCCACCCCCCACCCTCCCTCACTTCCCGCATGGTATCACTTAATTTGTTAAATGGGTTTAATCAGTCAGAAAAATGCCATCATTGATTATCGGACAATAAAACCGTTTTTGTTTTTTTTGTTTTTTTTGACCTCAAGTCTCCAAAACAAAAATAAAATAAGAAAAAGTAGCACGTCCTGGAGAAGAAGGGCACTACCTAACATCAGCAAGTGAAACAGTGCATTTTGAGGTCTTGGAAAGGACACAGACTGACTATAATGCATTACTCAAAGATCAGAAAAAACTCCAGGTATGAGAGCACAACATTATACCATGATTAAACGCCACAAAAAGCCAATTTAGCAGAATATATAACCTTTGACGAGAGTATATTCCCATGTCTTTGTCCCTGGTAACACACTGGAGCAGCTAAATGAACCTCCCCGGGCTCGTCTCCACAGGCCTGGCATTTGAATTACAGCTATAATCGTTTATCACAGGCCTCTAATTGACTCTTAATCAATTAATCTCCTCCCACTGCCTCCTTAACGCACCGACGACGGCTGCTAACACTGTCCTCTGGCTCGAAGCATGGGTTAGGATGGACATCTTTGTATTCTCCTGATCGGCTGGTATTTCACTGGATTTTATAACCGAATTCCCGGCCGATAAGCAAAGAGGTTGTGGGTTAGACTGTACATGTCCACCCTGTGTTACTGTGGCAGAGTGGTTATCCTGTCTCCTCCTCTCCGTAAGGGGAGGTGGGTTAGACTCCTGATCCGGCTTCTCACTATAAATTGGTGACCTTACCTTGCCCTGTTCTGAAAATATAAAATTTGTTATCAGCAGTGGTGGATGAAGTACTCAGTTTTGTTACTTAAGTAAAAGTACGGATAGAGAGGTAAAAATTTACTCAAGTAAAGTATCACATGAAAAAATCACTTAAGTAAAAGTACGGATAGAGAGGTAAAAATTTACTCAAGTAAAGTATCACATGAAAAAATCAACTTAAGTCAAAGTATTTGTTGTTAATTTGTTAAAGTGTTAAATGTAGTGATATTTTTTTTTTTTGAATTTTGTGTATAAAGCCGAAGCTTAAACTCAAAAACTTTAGTCAGGATGTTACCACGAACATGGTAACAATAACCTCTCAAATCATATGAAAAGTACTTTTTACTTTTCAGTCCAGTTCAAAAATGTAGTGGAGTAGAAAGTACAGATACCTGCTCTCAAATGTAGTGAATAAAAGTAAAAAATGCCCACTGTAAAATTTAAGTAAAGTACAGATCCTTAACTACTTGTACTTCATTACCTTCCACCACTGGTTATCAGTATATACCAGTGTGTACACATTGTTGTTACAAATGATTAAATATTTTCATTGTCGTATATGCTTAATATTTATTTACAAAACTACTTTTAACCATAATCCTAATAGTATGTTTGTTAAAGGTGCACTATGTAACTTTTCTGGTGGAGAATCCAGTTTGCCACCTACTTGTCCCTAACCTGACTCATGCCAGACTGACATGTGTAGCACTCTGAACTGAGTGCTACACATTTATCAGTCTGGAATGGCTCTCGTTGAAAGCAATCAGGAAAAGGCGGAATGCCATGATGAATATGATTGGTTGAAGCGTAACAACAGCGGAACAAACCAAGAAATCAAACTTTTGTTACATCCGATTGAGCGAAAAGCACAGAACACTTCCCCGTCCACAAATCCAGAATATCTCTCTGTATTTTTTTTATACAGACTGACGTCAATTGTCCCCACAACTTTCGTTGCTTCTCAAGCCCAGTCAAACGTGATTGTGCAATCAGATTAGTTTTTTTTACAGTGTGAAACAGGTGTGAAACGAAGGAGCTCATTGGTCACCTTTGATTTACAAATCAAATCTAATTTATCTCACCTCAGATTAACATTTTCATCTTAGATTCATTACTACTACAATAATTACCTGTATTATTACATGTGACATAATCCTGAACATATGTCCAACATATGATCCCTGGTATTACAGTGGGACATACGCTCCCTGTAGTGAATGGTGATGTGTGCTAATCGTATGCTAACTCCGGCAGATAAGCTCTTAAAGGGACAGTCCTCCGCAGCCCAGTGAGCACATGGATTTAGGGACAGTTTAGACAGCTCTGCCTCCAGTGATACGACTTATGCAATCCACAACACTGTCACGGAAATCCTCCATGTTTTTTCCACATCACTCAAGAATCTTCCCAGCACAGCCACAGAATATGGTGGGTGTAAATGTGGAAAAACAGGCTTGGGTCTTGTTTTTAATTTTAATTTAGGTAAACATGTAGTGATGTAAGTAAACTTTAAAAACATACATTCTTACTGTGAACAGGCCCACCTCTCCATAAACCTTACCTGCAACTTGGCCTGTTGCCTGCCCTCATGGAGATACATAAGCTTACTGCCATATTGTGGAACTTTCCAGGCAAAGCAGTAACATCTTGGAGAAGTGAGTGGAAGACCCTCTGCCACAAAAGTTACATAGTCCCCCCATTCTTTGCTCTCGAAGTCACTCCTCCTCCAAAACACTATCACATCACAATCACCTAATGAAACTACTGCATTGCATCAGATTTGTGAAGTTGTAGTGTATTGTTTTGTGTCATGCTTTTGTTTGTGTGAAAAATGGCCATGCAAGAGTCGATTTTGCATAATACCCCGTCTTTAAGGATCAATAGGTCAAATCTTGTCATGTGTCTTTGGGCAAAACACTTCATACACATTGTCTATTTTAATCATCGTATAGCTGGTCATGAAAGCAGGGTTTAATTTGAAAATTGAATTTGAAATCGGATCCGGCCGCTGTTGGGGTGGGTTCCGGTAACTGTTTTCTTTGATCCGGTAACTTAACAGATTTTAGCCATGCATCCCTCGTCTCCTCCAAGTCACCGCAACAGTGATTGATCAGGCCCCGCGCTCTCGTCTCATTCAGAGTTGCTACTTGTTTTTTTTCCCTCTGTTGTGGGAAGTAAACAAGCGCGAGACGAGGAATTAAAGACAGTGATTGGCTAAAAAAGTACACGACTGTACACATGACCAATCACAAGCAGGGTTAGGCGGGCGTAAGACTTCCCTGGCGTTTCATTGGTGTAGCTTGACATGCGCGGTGTCGTAGTAGCCTACTTGCTGTTTCCAAGAAGAATTATGCCGATTCTTGTGGATTTTAAGGATAAACGTCATTATTTTTCAACTTTGTGATGGGAGTAAAAACAGAAGACTGCAGCAGGAGTGCCACGCGCATTTGGAGGTTAAAAATCGCTAAGAAGACCTCTAGTTTTATTATTGTACAAGTGGTGTCATGAAGCGTAGATGTGTTTGTTTGGTTCTGATAAGAGCGTGCGTTTGGTTAAATACACTGTTTGGAGTTTTGGTCAGTCTGTTTCTGAAGGAGACAGTTTGCCCTCTGTTGTTGTGGTTGACTGCACAGTCCACATGTGTCCGTGTTGATGCTTTTGAGCTCTGTGCAGGAGAAACCTATTACTAACGCTTGTTCTGGGACCATTCTGTGATTTGGAGGGTAAATAAGGCTGAATGGAGCCCATTTTAACTTGAACAAACAGTGATGAGGGCATTTTTGGAGATTGTTTTGTAATTTATTTGGGCCACTATCTAGAAATGTGTTACTTTCGTCACACACTAACGCAGATACTAACACATTCACTTTGGGAGAGAAGTATAGCGGGCTAATCACTTTAATTTCTTTTTTGGTAAATTGCGCTCAGGCTCAGTGTGGGAGGGCATGCTATAGAAGCGTGAAACGGCTTAAGCGGCAGGTGCTGCGGTGGCTTGAGTCAGAATGAATGGACATATAAACAAATAAAATTGACTTTATACTGTTTAAAATTGAGTTACATGGTCAGTTGTGTTGCATTTTGACATTTCTGAGCACCCGTACGCTCACTTATTGGTTGCTTTCCTGTAAAGTTAGACCTCATATGAACCCTGGTCCCAATGTCACTTTTTCTTCCGGCATTGTCTAATTTACAAATTACGCAAATTAAGAAAAGTGGGGCATCCGATTTGAAAGCCAAATGTCCTTGCAACTTGTTTGTTTGTGGCTATGGCCTACCTCAAATGACTAGGAGTAAATTGACAAAAGCTGTGTGATCAAATAATTCAATTTTAAATAAATCTCTAAATAAAAAATCCAAATAAAGTGAATGATTTTGTGGCCTTGCACCAAAACACAGAGCGCTCTGGGTTGTACAGTTTTTCTATGACCTGAATGAGTATAGATCTGCTTCTGTCAGATTTCCTATTGCGTGTTTCCTCTGTTGTGGCTCCTCTGTTTTGGATCAATGCACATAAATATTACATGACTTGAGTGATGAGGATACGGCTTTACACTGCATTTTGGGGAATACCACAAGAACTGTTTTATTGAGCCGATTTGCACTGCTGTAACACAGATCCAGTCCACTCCCTGCTCCTGACAATTAAAGGATCCAAACCCAATGCTTTCATGTTATAGTAAGTCAAATTTGTCTTGTCCAAATTTGTCTTGTGCTGTTAGCATCTAATTATAAAGCATTTTCACTGGCAGAAAAAAAACAGGAAGTAGCATTACTAGCATGGTAGTTGGTCCCTCTTGGTCACACTTATAAACTCATCAAAGTGAATAATTAGAATGTTCGGAAATGAAACTGAGGAATATCTTTGAACCACCGTAAAATGTATAAATGAACTAGATCTGTTTTTCATGTTTTTCAGACAGTAAAAATCAGGTAAACCTGCTTTGAATATTCTGAGGTACGAATTACTCTGGATTTTCCAACTACTTCTGTACACAATTTACTGCAAATGGAAAATCCAAGAAACACCATGGCTGCCAGCAGAGGGCACAAGGATTTGCTTTCTACTGTTGCCCACAGGAGTAAAGCAGCTTTAAATAAGGCTAAAAAAAAAGTAGTTACCATCTTCAAAGTTGTGATGCAGCCCATTTTGAGGGCAGAAATGAGCAAATATGAATATGGATTACCACCTAAAGACATCGTAATTTCTGCAGAACGTTTTGAGCTTCAGAAAGAGAGACGAGAGAGAGAGACTCCTAATGGATGGAGGAATTAAAGGTGCACTATGTAACTTTTCTGGTGGAGGGTCAGCCATCTTTTGTCATCCATTGAGATGTTATCGGTTTTCCTGTAATCTTCCACTGTATGGCATTAAACATGTTTATCTAGTATTTGTATAATTATGGATGTATTATTGCTCAAAAATTGCTTACATTTTTACTATAAGCATGGTCAGCACTCCACAGATCTGACATGTAACTTAGTGACCTAGTGACACTGAAAGAAAGATTATATACTGCACCTCTGCAAAACACAACTTCACTGTTTTTAAATATTATTATTAAAATCTTACATTTTTATTATGATTATTGCGAACCACAGATACAAAATGGCCGTTGTTGGTTCATACTGGAGCACCTCTTTAACTTGCACTTGCTCCTTTGCATGATAATCTGTGCATGAGTGAAAATATAGAGCCCTGCACATGAAGTCCTATGGGATTCACCAATGCAAACATGTCCTCTGTGTTATCTGCTACACTCTGCGAGGGTCTGTTTGGACCCTCGCACAGATAGAACACACAACCCACACATCTGAAATTATGTATGAAAGAAAAAGAATGCATGATTCATTGCAAGGTTATTTATGTATAGTGACATATGACATGATACTTACATTTTTATATGGATTCCTATGAATTTTTGACACATAAATCTATCAATTATTGCTTTCCGTTCCACCCATAGACTGTATAAAGAAGTGGTCTAAGTGAATGTGACATCACCCATAGCGTTCAGCTCCAGTCAAATGAAGCTCATCGAGGCTAGAACAGTTATAGGGGCCAATTCTATACTTGGAATTCTGACCGCTAGTATCATAGCAACCTAAGAGCTCTTCGGAAGCTGATGAAGGTAACGCCCCTTCACGCCCACACCGCTGGTTTAGCAGGGAGCGGGCGCTTAGCATCGCTGTCAATCTAACCTGTTGCTAATGCTAGCGGGAACGACCCTGTGGAAAGAAACGCCTGATTTGTCTGTTATTAATGTTCATATTGTGATTTACAGACACAATAGCGAAATAAAAACATTTGGCTCATGTAGAGCAGGTTAATGCAAACATTTTAAGAAAAAAATTACGAGCCTGACAGCAGCCGTTATGGAGAGAGGGGTGACAGTTTTTCAATGAAAGTGAATTGGGGCCAGAGTCAATAGAGCCAGAAGTGCACCCATGCTCACTTCCTGTTTGGAACGCAGCGGTTAGCTGTGTCCATTTATATATAAAGTCTATAGTTCCAACAAGCAGGATTACTGTGAATGCAGTGAGTGATGTAGGAGACGTCTTATCCAGGAATGCACTGAGACATTTTGAGGCTAGATTTGAATCACCTACCCTCTGGTTGTTGGGCAAGCATTTACCGACTATGCTACTTTCCCCTTTAAATATTAAAATGAAACAACTTAATGACATTTGGTGCATTCAGAGAAGTTGCACTTAGAAGTACACTATGTAATTTTTCTGGTATAGGGTGTTTCACATGCTCTTGTCTCTATGGAGATGCCATTGCTGTGCCTGGAATGTTCCTCATTAAAGTTATCTTGCATTTATTCAAATGCAGGTGTTTTTATTTCTAAAAAGGAAAATGTTATCTTTGCTCCTTCAACGGTCAATGATCATTCTCGGAGATCATAACTGATCTGCAGTGCCTATAGCTGGTTTAGGTTAGGCTGGTGTACCTGTTTTTCAAACTATGAAAAAAGAACATATTTACATATATTTACATCTGTCTACTTACTTTCAAGCTCTCACACACTTTGGTACGTCTGTAGTATTCATATGCATGGATGTTTTGGCCACTAGCACAGCTTTTGACCAGCATTTTCAGACTGAGAAGTGAAGCCAATCAGTTCTCATCCCAAAGTGTCATATTGCAATAAATAAAATGTCTTCTAATTGGTTCGAGACGTGTGTAGTGGTCCAATGTTTGTAAAAATTCTGCTTTTCCAGTACACTCTCTGGGGAAATATAAACAGAAATTAAAGTTGGGCACTTCAGCTTTAATGAAAAAAAACATTGCACTTGGAGGAAACCCGCCCAGACACAGGCAGAACATGCAAACTCCCCACAAAAAAGCACCAGATCCAAGTTTTCCATTGAGATTCAAACTAATACATACTAAAAAACTTCATACCCTCATTTTTATGAATGAGTTGACTTTCCTTTACTTCCTTCCTTTAATTTGTTACTATTTTGTGCTGTCCTGGCTCACGGTTCTCAGAGTATTTCCACTATAGACTTTGACAAACCCAATACCTCTCTCTCATTCTCATGTAGATTCTCTGCTTTGTGCCAGCGCCTGACCCAATTTCCCCCCAAGTATGAGGCTCTTCTGGAGCTGGTTTTGCTCTGGGCTGGTCTGAAAAACTGATTGTCTGTTAAAAGTCAGATGGGAACTCTCGCTTGCTGTCCTCCTCCCTCTCTCCCTCCTTCTCTCTCCCTCCCTACTCCCTCTCTTGCTCCCACTCGCCCTCCTTCACTCCCTTCCTCTCTCATATTCTCCTTCGCTCCCTCACTCATCCCCTCTCCCTGTCCCTCCCTCCTTTGCTCCCTTCCTCTCTTATTCACTACTTCGCTCCCTCTCTCCCGCCCTCTCTATTCCCCCTCTCATTCTCAACTTCGCTCTCTCCCTCTTTTTCTTGTTCTCACTCTCGTTTCATCCCTGCCTCCTCTCCGCCCTCTCTCCTCCTTCTCTCCCTTTCTCACAACCCTCCCTTCTTCTCTTGCTCCTTCCTCCCCTTGGCTCCTCTCTCTCTCCCCCTCTTTCCTCCCTACCTCCCTCCCTTCCTTTCTTCCTCTCTCTCTCCCTTCCTTTTTCGCTCCCTCTCTTTCTCTTCTCCCACTCTCAACCCCCTCTCCTTTACTCCCTCCATCCCTCTCTTGCTTCCTGCCTCTCTCCTCCCTCCCTTCTCTCTCGCCCCCCCTTGCTTCCTCTCTCACAACCTCACCTCCCTCTCTCCCTCCCCCCTCTCTTCCCCTCCCCTCCACCCTCCTCCCTCTCTCCCTCCCTCTCTCCCTCCCTCTCTCCCTCCCTGTCTCTCATTACTGCAGACATATTTACATTCTCACAGAGTTAACAAGTTTGAAGTAGTGCCAGGAGATGAGTGTGTCTCCTCTGAACTAGGTTGGCGCACGCAGTTGTTTGTTTTTTTCTCTTTTGGGAACAGTGAATCCTCCAGCCATCCTGTCCAAGTATGTGGCCTGTGTGTGGACGGGGCTTGGCTGGAATTTCAATGTTTAATGTCTCCAATGGCGCATTACCACGGCGACATGAGGCAGAATTAACCACTAATTATGTTGTAATGCACCAGGTAGTAGTTCTCTGTAAACCCAAACAATGTACTAACTCAAAACTTTTTGAAACATCCCAGTCAAAGTTTCAAATATAGTTCTGAAAATGTAAACAGTTGCTGGGTTTAAGATGACGTCACAACGTTCTGCTGGCCAAATGGGGGCAGCTAAAATGAATATATATTAAAATGCTGATTTTTGTTGTAATACAGTGAGAGCTTGAATCCAATAACTAATAGAAATGATCAGGTTCAACATTTGTGTGTTTACCTTTTGAATATTTCGTGGCAAAATACAATGTAATCAATAGTGAAAACTGTTTCTTTCCCCCATCTGGGAGTATGACATCATCACATAGAATCTCAAAAAAAAATGATAAACGTCCATAATTGGAATTTAGTTCCAAGCGGGATAATATTTATGAATTTACCACAAGAACTTGTGACTATGATTTACATCATGACGTCATCAGGTTTTCTGCCTGCTTGACGCACTGGGTTGGAAAATTCAAGATGGCTGCCGGAAACACTGAGGACCGTCGTGTCAGATTTGGTGCAAATGTGCTTCTAATAGTATTGTTTTCGTCGTTTCTTTTTGTTTTGTGGATGAAACAAGGTAGAAACACTGTTTGTTGCCCAGGTTACTGAGAGAAGCGCAGTTGAATGGACTTCGTTGGACCTATCTCGAGGGTGCGTTGCTAGCAAGTATAAGTCCAGTTTTCATGCTGAATAATGTTGCAGACCTCACAGATAGGGCACCTGCACCCCTTATGTTTTAAGTGTGGCAGTGCTGTGCATCATTTCTTACAAAATTTGGTAAGTTATACTTTTTTATTCACTTAAGGTGTCATTGAGCCCCCATATATCTGGCGCGGCAGCTTAACATTTGCAAGTCAAATCCATTCCATGGTCAAATCACGTTACTTATCTCTGTATGCGGGTGCACTTTTCACGGGCTCTCACATCCAAGCACTTCCCCGTCGTGTCTCGGAGCAGGTCAGCTCCGTGCTGCTGCTTGGGTAGTGGGAGGCTGCCACTCTACGCTGGGGTCTGGTTCAGGGTTTGCAGTGAGAGCTGGGGTCAAGACAGTTAGATCTTGAACCTGAGAGCAGCATGGAGCTGTGACAGTACTGCGCTGGCACTGTGTGGGGCTATGATTTTAATAAAGACCCAAAGCATAAAGCGGCGTGAAGCCGACCTGGTTTCACTCCAAACATCTCTGATAAAGGTAAACTGTAGACTTATGATGGGTTTTAGACATACTAAAGTGCATTATGAATGCGTTGTTCTGCTGCGGGTTCTGTTGTGAATGTAATTTAAATGGTACTTGTTAATAAGTATGTAAAGACGTGAGCTGTATAATTTGTAATATTATGCCAACACATCACGTTTTGGATGGCAGAAATAAATGATCCCATCTTTTTATTTGTTTCAGGTTATACTGAAAATGGGTGCTTTTTATTTCTACCAATGTAATGTGTTATATAATAAAATTAACTTGATTTTAACAATATATTTTGCAGGGTAAAGTGGATGATGCTGTTTCAGTGTTCTACCTGATTTTGTGGTAAAGAGATTACACTTAAAAAAAAAATGTATGTAATATTAGTTTTATTTTTCAAGCCTACCTGTGGGGCCCTAATGCTGACAGAAGCTCAGTACTGTTCGTTTTGGTGAAGCTCCATCATAGATAAGATACATTTACAAATGTATTACTTGCTCTGCTGTAATCATCTGTTTTGCTAAAATTTGCTAAAGTGGTCTCAATTTAATTACAGCATACGCAATTTTAATTTGTGCTACAATGAAAATGTTTTGAATTTTAGTCAAACATAAATAAATATGCTATAATATTACATTACACCACATATTCCAGTAGTTTTGTCTGACAAAAGGACATGCTAAAATGGGTACAGATTATGTTATTCATATAATAATGCATAACCTGGAACGGATCAGTAAATGTTGTATTCCAAATAGTTTGTGGGTCTTAAATTTAACAAGGGGGTGTTTGTTTCCCTTTTATTCACTTTGTCCTATGTTGTCGTAGTTACTTGTTGTGTAATTAACTGATTTCTGTATTTGTATGTTACTGCATTGTATTTTAGAGTATGTAGATAATGTAGCTCTCCCCGTCACATTCTGCAGAGTTTGACTGCCATACACAGACTGAACTATACAGGCAGAAGGTGTCGCTCACAGGCAAGATATCAGAGGCTCTGCAGAGAGTCCTCAAGGAATACAACTCGCAGGTATTATATTATATGTCAATATTGGGGATATTTGTTGACTCTGGTTATACATTTTAAAAGGTGTGACTTTTCCGGTGAGGTGTCTGCCACCAAGAAGATGTAATTTCTTTGCCTAGAATGTTCGACAGTATGGTTTGAAAATGATCTAACATTCATGTTCATTTATGGATGGTTTTAATGCTCAAACATACCGTTTAAAAACATACATTCTTAGCCTGAGCAGTATCACCTCTGCAGACTGTACCTGTAACTTAGCCTGGTGGTGTCTCCTGCTTGCCTCTACTAGAGATGAGTTCAATGCCATACTGTGAATATTCTAGGCAAAGCAACTGCATTTCAATGGATAAAAGCATGTGGTGGGCCCTCCACCAGAAAAAAAAGGTGTAGAATACATATGTTTAAACTTTTTTTCCTCATAGGGAGGAACAAAATGTCAATTTGAAGTGCACACTGTCCTTGGTGCACTTTCCTTGTACTTGAAGAAGGATGACAAATGTTTTAAAAAGCTGTAATGTAAGTGTGCGTCCATATCAGATTATAAGAAGGTAACATTATTAGTTTCATCATTATGTCTCTTCTTTCTGTCATCTTTCTTATTAAGCAGTCGGTCACACTAATAGTAATTGAACCATTTGGTGTTTTGCAGTAAGATGGAGAACTGTGTTCAGCTGTGAACTTGGTCTTCTGTCTTTGTCCCCTGACACTTTTGGACAACTGTGCATGTGTTAATGTTCAGAAGGACAGTCATTTTAAATAAATGTTCTAATTTTCATTACTGGGTCAAGTGTTTTCATTAATAACAGAATTAATACATTTTAAGTCTAATGAAACTATAGCATTTAGGTTGCACAAGGTTAAAAATATGACATTAAATAAGTATAAATAAAAATTTATTTCAAAATAACAAAAAAAATCTAAATCTGGTGAGTTTATTGAACTTTTTTGTTCATCTGTACTTAACGATTATACAAGATTAACTCAGATTTTATTGGGTAATCAGTTACAACAAAACTTTTGATTTAACTCAACTTACTCGGGTTTACAGTGCAGTGTAAGGCCCTAAACACACTGCTCACGTCAGCGTTTACTTGTGTAACCTCGCGAAAACACTGCCATGCAACGACGCAAGGACAGCCTCTCCAAAAGAGATTGTTAGGTTTAATGCCATACTGTTTTCACAGCACGGCATTAAACCTAACAATCTCTATGGCAACCCAACAATCTACAGGCAAAGCACTAAAATCTCCGTCAAGACAAGCACATGGTGACACAGGGCACTTTTACAGTGACATGGGGTACTTTTAAAATGTGACTTCAAATGTTGAGACAAAGCAACTGTAAAGGATAAGCTAAGATAAAAGCAAAAACATAATTATATCCTGTTCCCATAGTTTCCATATTGAAACAATCCCCAATCAGTATTTAAATGTGTGATATGATCATCAGTCTTCCCAAGGTTCTTATCTGGCCCTTTTGATTGAAGCCAGTCTGAGCTCTGTGTTTTTGGTGAGAGTGTCGTAGGAGGCCCCAGAGGAGAGTGGATGAAAGAGGAGCGGTGCAAGGAGCCGGGCCCAGACAGTTGTTCATGAATATCAAAGAGCAGCTGTGGATGCAGGTGCAGGCTAGACCGCTTTATTTCCCATTATCTTAAAGCACCTGAACGCATCGCAATTAAACGTCCGTCACACGACCCGCAGGAAGTTTGAGACTAAAGTTTAATCAGGCGTTAATGATGGAGGAGCAGTCGATCGATACGGAGAGGGAAGGTGTCCGTAGTTTCTGGATGGTTGAGTTTGGTGAATTATGATAAGTTATAATTTATTGTCAGGGCCGCACAATTTGGGAAAAACATCAGATTGCGTTTTTTTCTGACTATTGCGATTAGAGTTGCGTCGTCCAGAAGATTGGACAAAAAGACAAAAAGAAATATGAGCTGACAAACTGATACAAGAGTCACATTTCAGAACATGTTTGTACAGATAAACTACAGGGTTAGTCGTTTTTAGACTGGAGATTTTGTTGTTTGTGGAGATAATTACGGTACTTCAGAAACTGCAGCTTTTGTGATTTGCTAATTGCGTCCATTCGAGTTCCGATTTCGACTAGATTACGATTAATCTGGCAGCCCTTCTCTCAGTAGCTCAGTAGCTTAGCCTGTATGGAAAATTGAGGAATAGTTAAAAGGGGACTTATTTTAAGAGCTGATTTTATAATTGTTTTTCCTTGTCATTTACACAAGTTGTTATCCCTGCATTATCTTGATTGATGCTCTTTATTCTCTATATTGACACTTTGACCAATCAGATTGGAATATTTGCTTTTTCTCTCACTTTCAGCGAGAGCCGTTCCAGGTTGATAATGTGTAGGACTCAATTCGGAGTGCTACACACGTCAATAGAGTGATAGCCATGTTAATTCAAGACGCCATTACTTCAGACATTTCCTGCACCGCCAACTGCTCTGTAGTTACTGTGTGGTCTGAAGCGGTAGGATTAGGCAGCGCTGCACAGCCATTTAGACAACATTTATAATATACAGTAGATAAAAGCAAAATATCTTCCCTAAATATTTATTGCTACGAGCAATACATGCAGTTGTGTCCTTGAGCAACACACTTTACCTAACTTTTGTGTTTGAATATAAGCTTCAGCTCAACGACGACCACCACTTACACACCCATATCTGTATAGCCAAGGTGGGTGAAGGGTCTTGCCCAAGGACACAATGGCGGTATGTGCTAATTGGAGTGTGATTCTAAGCAGAGACCTTTGGGTTGGTGGAGAAGCATCTCAAAGAACACATCTGGCTTCATTTACACTTTGATGAATCCTGTTTAGTAACTCCTCATCCTCTAGGCAAAAAAAAAATATTTAGAGATTACGCGTTGTTTTAAGTCCATAAATTCGCCAGACTCATTCACATGTGGGGTATTAGAGCACTACATTGCCCTTAATGATGCCTTCACCACTGCTTGAGAACCACTCACCATCTGGCCCTCTTCACTCCTCACATCCTTGAAATCCCCCCCACTTCTCCACTAATCCCTGTGAAAAATACAAGCCTAAAAATATGTTGGTCATAAGTCTGTGCTTTCTTGTTTTCTTGCACCTGCTTTTGAAGAATGCTGTGCAAAAATCAATTCAACAACATGAACCACAGCCGCAGCCTTGGATGTCCACTCCTCCCTCCCTCTCCCCCTCCCATCCAACTCCGCTCTCTTTCTCCGTCCCTCCTTCACTGCCTCTCTTTCACACCCCTCTCGCCATCATTCCCTCTCTCTCCCTGTTTCCCAACCCTCCCTCCCCCTGTCTTTTCCTCTCCCCTCCTTCTCTCCTCCCTCCCTGTCTTTCTGCTTCACTTACTCCCTCTCTCTTCTTCTCACTATTTCCTTCCACTCTCTCTCCCTCTCTTTCTCTTTGTCCCTCCATCTCTCACAACCCTCTCTTGCACCTTCTCTCCTCCCTTTCTTGTTCACTCCCCCTTCTCATTTCCTCCCTCTCTACCCCCCATCTCCCCCTCCCTCCCTCCCTCCCTCCCTCCCTTTCTGGCTCCCTTCCCCCTCCTTCTCTCCTTGTTCTCCTCCCTCTTTCATCCCTCTTTCCTCTCTCCTTTTCTTGCTCCCTCCCTCTCTCGCTCCCTCTCTCCCACCCTCCCTCCCTTCCTTTCTCTCCTTGTTCTCATCCCTCACTTCCTTTCTTGCTCCTTCTCTCCTCCCTCTCACCCGACTCTTCGCCGCTCCCTCTCTCACCCTCCCTCACCCCCTCCTTGTCTATCTCCTCTCTGTCTGTCTCCTCTCCCTCCCTCACTCCCTCCCTCCGTTCCTTCCTTCCTCGTCTCCCTGCCTCCTTGTCCTCTTGCTCTCCGAGGGTATCGCCTTGGCAACGCGCAAGGAAACAAGTGCTTTGGCTCTTCAAGTGTCCGAGGCGGGGGTCAGCGCTAATCTGCGGCGTGTGTGATAAACAGGCTGAACTGACGCCAAATTCACTTCAAAACGAGCTCCACGGGACACGTCGGAGAACAGGGAGCAGAGACAGAGACGGAGAGGATTAAAACAGAGATGAGTCACCGGGTTTTAAGATGTGGTGTTTGAAGTGATAAAATGAAATTAGACGTCATAGAAAAAGAAGGTTGTTTATTTGTGAAATTGCATGAATTGTTACTTTTGCTTTATAGAGTCTGTGTTGAAAATTGCTGGGTTTCAGAAGACATCACAACATTCTATAGGCCAATAATATTTAAGATGGGGGCAGTTAAATGGTGTTGTTAAAATGCATTTTTTGTAGAAATACGAGAAGTTAATGGGTCGAGTCACTAATAGAAATCATCAGGTTTAACATTTGTGAATTCATCTTTTTACAATGTAATCAATAGGGAAAACCAATCACCAATAGGCTGCATTCACGTCCTAGAATTTGATGATGTCATAATTTCATAAGGAGGGTCTGTGTAACTCTATGGGAGATTTATTGTTTTGGAAAGAAATATCCAAAGTAGAAATCTACAAACAGAGAACTTTATGATTATTTGTTTGAGATTCGGTCCACAAATTTGCCATATCAATCTTCTGTCTTAAAGTCCTTTCAGCTGACAACGACGACGTCTTTCAGATTGAATAATGGCTCCACTTTCTGAAGCTACTGTGTAAAAATTCACTTGTTTGTTTATACTGACAGAGGAGAGCCAGTTTTTTGTTTCATGTGGATAGGCCCAGTCATTACAGAGATATTAACCATAAATCAGGTCAACAAATCTGCAATCTGACAGTTAAACAGCAAATTCCACCACAGAATTCAAAGCTGTCCTCCAGTTCTGTTTAGGGATTCTACTATGTTATGATGCTCAAATTGTGATTTCTAGATGTCTGCTCAAACACAAACGCTTTTATCCACTCACTCCTCCTGTGTGTCAGCCTCTAAGATACTCTGAGTGAGTGACAGGTGGATTTAACCTATTACAGTGAAGTGTGAAGGGCTGTACCTATTTTTTTCATGCATACAGTGAAATTGGTTTTACCTCAGTACATATATAGTGCAGCTATATTGTAAAAGCTCTGTGTGCTGTTTCCATCTACTGTAATTGCAAACCAGGAAGTGGAGCTGGTGCATTGTAGCCTACTAATTGTTGTTACCATGGCAAGGCAAGGCAAGTTTATTTCTATAGCACAATTCGTACGCAAAGTAATTCAATGTTCTTTACAGAATAAAAAAGGCATTAAAATCGCAATACAAACAAATTAAAAAATAAATAATCATCATAAAATGAACATTAAAAGAGAAGAGTGCAGAATAAAAACCTTTCAGTCATATGCACAGCTAAACAGAACTGTTCTGAGCCTGGATTTTAACATTGTCAAAGTAGAGGCCAGTCTCACATCTTCATGAAGACTGTTCCAGGTTTTAGCTGCATAAAACTGAAACGCTGATTCCCCATGTTTAGTCCTGACTCTGGGCACCAGCAGGAGGCCGGTCCCTGAGGTCCTCAGAGTGTGAGATGTTCATATGGCACAAACATGTCAGAGATGTACTTTGGTACTAAGCCATGGAGAGACTTGTAACAAGCAGACAGGAGCCAGTGCAGAGACCTGAGCACAGGACTTATGTGCTCATACTTCCTGGTCCTAGTCAGGACCCGAGCAGCAGTGTTCTGGATGTACTGCAGCTGTCCTACTGCTCGTTTGGAGAGGCCAGTGAGCAGGCCGTTACAGTAGTCTAACCTACTGGAGACAAATGCAAAACCAAGTCTCTCAAAGTCTTGGTTTTGACAATATACTTTTTGCCATGTTTTTAAATAGTAAAAAGCTGCAGATGTTATTGATTTGATGTGGCTGATGGTGGCAAAAGTGCTTATACACTCTTGTGGTGAAGATTTGATGTGGCTGATGGTGGCAAAAGTGCTTATACACTCATTGTGGTGAATAATTAGGATGCTCTGATTGCATAAGGTAAGTGAAGAATAACTTTGGACCACTGTAAACCATCTCATTTCAGAAAAGGGTACGCTTCTGGAACACCTGTGAAATGGCCTGGTTTGTTCTTTTGACTTTACAGAAGCAACTAGAAGTGTCTCTGAAATGCATTGCACAATTATACTTAAGTCTAGTCCATTTAAATGAAGCCCATATGTTTAAGTGTAATTATAGATCCACAGAGCAGAATGAGCATGTCCCTTGTGGAAAAGCAAACATCTTCTCAGCGTGTTGACACGACCATGTCTTTAGCCTTGCCTCTGAAATTACACTTTTTACCCAGATGAATCAGAGCTGCACAGGCTGTGAGGACAGACCAAACCAGGGACACTGTTTGCTAGAAAGAAGAAAGAACTACATTTAGCAGCCAGTAAATAAACCAATTTTCCAACTAGACTCTGACATCTCGCTCTAACCAGTGCATAATGGTTGATTTCAGACTCTAGAATGTGATGATGTCAAACTCACAGATGGGGGTAAGAGACAGTTTTCCCTATTGGTTTCAATGTACTTTGCCCTGAAATATCCAAAAGGTAAATACACAAATGTCAAACCTGTACTGTATTACAAACAAAATTCAGCATTTTAACAATATTACATTTTATTTATTTTTATTTATACAGGAAAACCCAATGAGAACACTTAGGTCGTTTTCACACGTTAATGCGCTCTGTGGTTAGTGAGTTCTTTTCCTTTACTTTTGGGTCGGCCTTGTTCACATACACCGCGCATCATTCACCCGAAACACACACCATGAGCCACGTGAGAGGCCATCAGCTGATCAAACATCTTATTTCTATGACAACACGCTTCAAGGGACAGAGCCTATTGAATACGCACGCCCACGCTCACTTCCAGTATACGCGGTGGTCTTTTCTTTCAACTGTGGCTAAATACACCGTGATAACTGTACATGCTGGTGGCGGAGGAGAAAAAGCTTGCGCAGACAGACCCAGGCTCACCTGCGCAGTCAGACGCAGGAGGAGACTGACACTGACAAGTTGATCCAAATTGCCGAGTGCTTTTTTGCCTAACTCGCCCCCTCGCTGGAGTGCGGTAGAGTCGCTCCGAAACCTCCTGTTTCAAGCGCTCTCAGACCGGCCGTTTACTTTAAGTAGAGAAAAAACACAAACAAAAAAACAAACAAAACAGATGATTAAATTGCATTTGTGGCACCAAATATCCAATTTTTCTTGTCCTTGAAATAAATTCCATTTTTATGAAGCAAAACTGCCAAAAGCTCTTTTTCCCATCTCAGTCCTGGCGCGGCTAGTCCTTAACCTTATACACTCATGTGATCTGGTATTAAATGTTCCTATATCAATGGTTAGAAAGCAGGTGGGATGTTCAGAGTCTATCAAGTAGTCCCTTATAAATACATTTCATACAATGTTGTTCTCTTCTAACAGATGCCAAACCTACTTTTTCATAGAGAAATATTATCAGCCTTTAGAATGCTATTTTAAAGGGCCCATATTAGGCTATTTTCTGATCTATGTTATGATGTTGTTTCTCATCAAAAATATACCAGGAGTTGTGTTTTGTTCCATTCACACGTTTAACACACAAACCCAGTATATTTAGATTGAGTTCTTCTATCAACAGAAAACAATTTAGATTGAGTTCTTCTCTCAAACAGAAAACACTCTGTTCCACCTTGTGATGTCATCAGGATGTCCCATTGTATTTTTAAACTCCATACACCTTCACTATAATTATTTTGATCATTCAAACCCTGGAATTGTCAGTCTCTACTGAACAAAAGGTAAAAAGTATCTGTTAACTTGAAAACTACTCACAAGGTGGAACAGAGAATTTTGAGCTTTAGCGATGTAGACAGGCTAATAATCCAGGATTACACAAACATGTGTGAATGAACCAAAACACAACTCTGGGTATGTTTTTGATGAGGTAACAAGATTATAACAAGGCTTAAAACTCACAAGAGTCAATTTTGTGTAATATAGGACCTTTAAATGCTAATTCTTTATGCCATCATTTCAAAATAGATAAGCAAAAAAATAGAGCAAGAAATACATTTAAACTATCAAATGATATTTTCTGAAGAGTAAATAAATCTTAACTACTGTAGTGTACAAATATATCTATTCTGGATGGAAGTCATTTACCTAAACTTTTTTTTTTCACCAAACCAATTAACCGCAAATTCAAACCAAAAAATAACCAACTTTACTGTTCACAATTGGAAAGTTTCCCTCTGCATTTCACATATGAATGTATCATAATGATGTCATTGCTTTACCGGGATTATTCCGCAGTATAGCTTTACTTCATCCATCTCCGTGCCGTGGAGAAAAGCAGATCACGAAACCAGGCCAAGTTACAATGTTTATTTATTCATATTTTATGTATTTCCTTTGCAACATTCCAGACAAAAAAATAAATAAAAATACGTCTCCACGGAGGCAAGCAGGTGGCAGATCTCCCTCCAAAAAAGTTACATAGTTCATCTTTAAATCCTTCAGAAGCATTTGGTCCTGGAATCAAATCTTGAACTTTTCCAATCATTTTTCCCATCCTCACAACATTAAGAAGAAATTCCAGTGTTTTCCTGGTATCCGACTGCAACTTGATCCATATAAATACTTCATTTATATAATTGATACAAATTGGTGCCTAGACCAATAGTTTAGTTCATCATTAGGCTCTGTGCTGTTAAAACACTGTCCTAAAAATCTCAAATCTCCCCCAGGCTCTAATGAAGAAATATGCCCTGATACAGTGACATTGGTATTGATTACGCTGTTTATCCTCTGCAAGATGGAAATTACAATATAATTAATGGCTCCGTTCCACATATTCATCTCAATTCCACATTAGTCAAACGTGTCTCAATTTTGTTCCTTCTAATTTTCCCTTCAAACTTTTAATATTTCACATTTTAATAGAACTTATTCTTGTAATTGTTTTCTTGTTAACCATCCATCCATTTTACTCCGCTTTATCTGGGGCTGGGGTGAGGAGACAGCGGTCTAAACAGGGACTCCAGGACTTCCCTCTCCACACACGCTTCCTCCAGCTCTTCCGGAGGGATCTGGAGACGTTCCCAGGCCGGCCGAGAGACATAGTCCCTCCAGTGTGTCCCCGAGGCCTTCTCCCGGTGGGACAGTAGAACAGTACAGTTTATTCAAAACACTGTAACAGATAACAAACATTTTACCAAAGTTAAAACATTTATATAGATTGTGCCATCAGTGCCTCTCCTCTGGTCCTCTGCTCTTCTCCTTCCTTCCTCTCCTCCTCTGCCCCTTTCGTCTGCTCCTCCTCCTCTCTGTTCCTCTCATCTTTGTTCCTCTCATCTCTTCTCCTCTGCTCCTGTCCTCCTTTCCTGTCCTTTTCTACTCCTCCTTTTCTCTTCCTCTGCTTCTCCTCCTTCTGTCCTCTGCTCCTCCTCTCTTCTGCTCCTCCTTTTCCTCTCCTCCTCCTCCTTTCCTCTGCTCCTTGTCTTTCTCTCCTCCTCCTCCCCTCCTCCTCTCTTCTGCTCCTTCTTTTCCTCTCCTCCTCCTCCTTTCCCCTGCTCCTCGTCTTTCTCTCCTCCTCCTCCCCTCCTCCTCTCTTATGCCCCTCCTCTTCCTCTCCTCCTCCTCCTCTCTTCTACTCCTCATCCTCTCTGCTCCTCCTCTTTCTCTCCTCCTCCCCTTCTCCTCCTCTCTTCTGCCCCTCCTCTGCCTCTCCTCCTCCTCTCTTCTGCTCTTCCTTTTCCTCCCCTCCTTTCCTCTGCTCCTCCTCTCCTCTTCCTCTCCATCTCTACTCCTTTCCCGTTCTTCTTTACTTCTCCTCCTGTCCTCTCCTTCTCCTCTTCCCCTATTCCTCTCCTCCTCTTCCTGCTCTCCTCTGCTCCTCTTGGATCGCAGACTTTTGTAAATTAGATGTCATATTTTTCTCGCGGTTGAAAGACTTTTTTGTGGCTCCGAGTGAACAGAGCAGACGACAGATTCTCTCCATCTTCTCAAACGGAAATGTAAACGTGAGCCCTTCTATGTGGAGCTGTTAAGAGGAAGATTTCAAGATGGCCGCCGATGTTTACAACTCCACAAATGCTCCAAGGCCACGGAGTTTATAAGCAGAAAGTTTCAGGACTCGTTCTCGTTTCACAGCTTTGACGAGGGGCAAGAGCACTGCATAGGCCCTTTACGTTTGATATGATGAGAACTTTATACTGTGGCTTTGGGACTAGCCACAGTCAACTCGAAGTAATAATTTGAAGTAAATGAGTTGACTATCCATGAGTTTCAGAGTGATGAAAAATTAACAACGTTGGCATTTAGCAATTCAGAACAATATATCTTTTGAAAGGTCAACTGTCAACTGTAAAATTGACTTTTTGGAGCTTTAGCCGAATAGACGCTGATTGTAATATGGTAGCGCTCTGAAAGGAGAGTGACTTAGCTTGGAGAGCAAAGGGAGAGGGGACTCAGAGCATCAACAATGGAAATGAAACCTATTAAAAATGTTAATACGTTGTTTTGGGGCGAATATAACATTTTCAAAACAATAAAAGGTAACATGGTGACCTAAATATGTTATGTGAATAGATAGTGAATAGAAGTGTAATACCTCCTCTTTAAAGTGGCACCAAATAACAGGAAGCTGAAACCCATGAATATCAAAACTTTAGCCACAATAAGAATGTATGTTTTTCATACACATTTCCTAGCACTATAAACACTATTTGAATAGGTGAAAGATAGATTTGATGCCTCCCAGGAGGAGGCCTCGGGGAAGACCCAGGACACGCTGGAGGGTCTATGTCTCTGGGAACGCTTGAAATCTCCGCACAAGACCTGGAGGAAGTGTGTGTGGAAAGGGAATTCTGAGCCTTTGTGCTTAAACTGCTGCCTCGAAAACCCGGCCCCGGATAAACAGAATAAAATGGATGGATTAGATTAATGCCACACTGAGGAATATTCCAGCTAAAGCACCTTCATTATAAATAAATACATGAAAACAAATAAAGAAATGATTGTGCCAAAAACACCCAAATCATTGAGTACGTTTTAATGATTACCAATGATACTTTTTAGTTTCACTATTAAATGAACTGATTTCCCTCTATCCTTTCAACACAGGTTATATAGATGTGTTTTACAGATGCTATTAGGAAAGTGGCCTTGAAGAGTTTTTCCATTTGATGCAACTGGATTTAGCATCAATGACAAACATTAGGCCCATAAAGGCATGAAGTGGGTGAAATACAGTGCAAACATATAAACTGCTCTGAAAATTCAATTGGTAAACTAGAGTTTCAAGGCTCAAATTAAGTCTTCAAAGGTGCCTGTTTTTCCTCTTTGGCACAGACTGCTCCCTCACTGTCCTTTAAATGTTAAATTGGCAATAGTGGGAGGGGTGGGTGGAGTAGACAAACATATTCAAAATAACATTACTCAAGTAGAAGTACAAAGTAGTGGTCCAAGAAAGTACTCAAGAGTAAAAAAAAAAGTGTTTGACAAAAACTGCTACTCAAGTAAGAGTAAATTAAAGGGTAACTCTCCGGATGCAACATCTGTTTTATAATTTGAAGTGAATGTAATTGAAAGGACAAGTCATTAAATAATGCACAAAATCAGGTATTTTCAAAGGACAAACACAAACATTTGAAAAACAGTGCAAGAAACACAACCAAAACTTTTACTCAAGTAAGAGTACTGTTACTTCAATAAAAAAAAACAAAAAAAACCAAATTTACTCAAGCAGAAGTAAAAGTATGTTACTGGAAAAGTACTCTCAAAAGTATAATGTCTTTAAAAAGTTACTCAAGTAAATGTAACTGAGTAAATATAACTGAATAAATGTAATACTACCCACCTCTGAATATTGGGAATAATAACTATATTTTTTTGTGTTTTGGCTTTACTACAATAAATATGTCTAAATGTCAGAGTTCTATATTTGTAATTTCAGTTTTGTTGTGGAGGACGGGCAGGGCCGGCCCAGCCTATAAGCAGACTAAGCCACCAGAGGTTTTGGGGGAAGAGTGACTTTTCAGAGAGGACTCAAAATATGTCACTGCTTTACACCATTGGATGATTATAATTCTGCATACAGGACATATATCAGAGCAACACGAGGACAGCAGCTGAGTCAGTTTGTTAAGCTGACTTTGGTTGTAGCTGATCCTTTGTGATCTAAACTTTGAGTTGGTGTGAGTGTAGCTAAAGCGGGTCACTGCTCCTGTTGTCAGATTAACAGCGTTGATTATGGCAGAAACCTCTTTGTTACATCTGCCGGACGAATGAACGACCTGTGAATGACTCCTGAGTGCTTTCTAAATGCTCATTAATATGTGCATTTACACGAAACCTCCGCTAATTTCATCTGCAAATTGATGTCGCCTAACTCAACTCTGCATCCAAAGCCTGACAATAAACATCAAAATAACATGATCCTAAAATCAAATGTGAGTCTTTTTGTGGTCTGTTCTTTGAAGCTACTTTTGTGCATTATTTAATGTTCAGTCCTTCTGATTACACTCACTTCAAATGATCTGATGATTATAAATCTGATGTTATGTTCAGATTGTTTCTCTTGGATCACTACTTTGTACTTCTTCAAGGGCACACTTCAAATTGAAGTAAGAGTACCCTTGAAGAAGTAGGGTACACTTACTTCAAACTGAAGTAAGAGTACCCTTGAAGAAGTACATCTTATGGCTACTCTATCCAATTCAGCATTTTATAACATAAATAACTGATAAATATAAGTCCACTTTAGCTAAATGGAACACATTAAAATGCACCAGAAATCAGGAAAAAAATGTCTAGAATTAAAAAAATTTCCTGGGTGCGGGCCCCCACACCCCTCTTTCTTACATGTTTTCATGCAGTTATACTTGTGACTATTGCTGTAGTGAGCCTCTACAATTTTCAATCTTTTTACAACTGGTTGAGATAATGATAGCGTTGCCTTAATTTTTATTTTGGCAAGGACCCCAACAGCTAATTCTGCTTAGGGCCCCCCTGAAGGCTAGAGTCAGCAAAACAAATGTCTTCTCTAGTCTGCAAAATTTACCACAGGCCTTGCTCAAATCATCATCATCATTATCATCATCATTATCATAATCATATTCATTTAATTTTATTATGGTTAGGTATATGTTAGCTTAGTTCTAGTAATTATTAATTTCCAGCTTATCATTTTATTTTCCCACTTTAATGTTGTTTTTGTGCTGTGCAGTTGCAAAATACATTTATGGAACGAGTACAGGTTATCTTATCTTCAAAAACTGTCAAATGAACCACAAAGGTGCAGAAACATCGCTTCATATACTTTGAGAGCTCTTAATTCTGTTTTTGTTTACTTAACGGTACAGTATGTAACTTTCTGGAGGTAACATGTCACCTTCACCCATATGATTCCATGGAAACAGAAAGTTAAAACCATACTGCAGAACATTCTCCATGGAGATAGAGATGTTTTATGCCATACTGTAGAATAATATTGTCATAGGAACAACATTTCCATGGAGTTCCAAGAAGAGGCCCCCTCAAAGTATATATACTGTATATAAAAAGTTACACACTGTGGCTTTAAATTAGTCAGAAACTCAATATTGTAATTAGAACATCTCCTACTAAAAAATTCGATATTAATATCTAGATTTCCCCATCTTTACCTCCTGGACTCTGGTTGAACTGTGATGCGTTCACTGTCCCTGTCTCTTGAGCGCTCTGGGCTTGTTTCCTGTGTGAAGACTTTGCTTTTGGTCCAAAGTCTTTGCTCTTGGCCTGAAAAACTCACTGGCACGAAAGCAGAGGAGGAGGAGGAGGAGGTGGAGGAGGAGAATGGAACAGTCAGAGTCTTTTGCAGGTTTGTGGAAGTTTGGATATTGTTCAAGAGGTTAACAAAAATAAAAAAATAAATAAAAACTAATGTGAGGAACGTACTATTGTAAATCAGAGCTTGTTCACAGAAGGCATTAAAAAAAATCCAAATCTTGAGCCAGGATTCATGCCTGATAAGAACTCTAGCTGCACATACAATACTACTTAAACATATTCGAAATGTTATATTTAGTTTCGCTCTCTATGAATGCGATTATACGCCTTTAGGGGCTTGTGGGAATAGCCTCTGTGGGCGTGTAAGTCCCAAACCTCAGCCCTGATCTGGTGCAAGTCTGTGGGATCAGTGTGAGCAGTGAAAAGCCAAAGAGCTGATCTTTGCTAAAGGACAGAAACCACACTCGACTCTCAAGGGGGATAATGTGGCCCACTCCCCAGAGATGGTAGTTCAATCACTGCACACTGTTGTCGTGTCTTTGGGCCTACCTGGGGTTACTCTATTCACCTTATACTGGAAGTTGCCCTGGGCGCCGCCATTGTCATTGGGGTTGTATTATTTTACACGGAGTTGCTGATCCTGACAGCAAATAAGTTCTGTCTGGATTACAAAGTCGTTTTTAAAGCCTCCAGAGAATTGATGCAGTGTTGACGTGTTGGTCACACTTTGTATCTTATTTTAGCCACAAAACTTTTCTCAAATTCTGAAAGTGTTGTGGAATAAGGTCTATAGGTCTAATGTTACTATTGCGTCAGTGTTTCTTTTTGAGCCTCTGTTTCCTTCTACTTTAAAGGTGCATTATGGAACTTTTCTGGTCAAGTATCTTCCGCCACCCGCTTGTGTCCATGGAGATGTTATCCCTTTGCTAGGAATGTTCCACAGCACGGCATTCAATTTATCCGCTTTGCATTTTTTCATACATACATTCAGGAACATACCAGACAAAACATCAACATCTCCATGGAGACAAGCAGGGGCACAGTAGACCTCCCACTTGAAAAGTTGCACAGTGCCTCTTCAAAGCCAAGTAATTAATATTTCTCTCCCAGATCTGATAAGAGATGCTAATTATCTCATTGAATTACCATGTGCACCCTTAATATCGTCTTATCAAGCCCTGACAAGCTCTGGTTAGTTGCCAGGACCAAACAAAGATAGAAATGTCACCTTTTTTCCATTTAATTATTTTACGTTGATTCAAAGCAAAACAAATCAATTTGAAGATAATTAAAATATATAAAAACATATTTAAAGGCGCCGTACCTGACTTTTACTGTCTTACTAGTTCATTTTAAACAGTTTGCTGTGGTCCAAAGTTATCCCTTACTTTTCTTATACATTCCAAACATTCTAATTATTCACAAAGTTTTTCACAACTCAGAGGCCAGAGTGGAGTTTTCCTGTCACGGTAAAGCTAGCACCAACTAGCATGCTAACACACACTTCCTTATTATTGGACAATAAAATGCTTTAGACGCAGACAGTACACACTTAGTTTGACCTCAAGAGCTGCTTATGCAATATCTGTACTGGGGCAAGACAAATTTTACTCAAATACATGGGGGAAAACAGCTGTAGGCCCTTTAAGTACAAAAAAGTGACATGATGTATTTCTGAAGTTCACAATTAACTTTCCTTACTTTTTATTACACCATTGTTGCCAGCACTGTCAGCCATCTTAATTACCCCTAAAAAGGCCCATAGAGCTTCAGACTAATTGGTAGAAATAAGTCATTACACTCTATAGAAAAAAAAACCCTCTCTCTTCCGTGTTCCATTTAAAACTGAAATTATCTGTAATACTGAGTTATTAGACCCATTGTTGGCTAAAATTTCCCCAAAACTACACTATTCTGCCTGGAAATTGGGGCAAAATTACCCAAACTAGGTCTAATGCCTGTCTTTATGCCTGTCTCCAGTGAAAGCTGTTTGTCATATTATCCAAAGGCCATGCGGTATTGGTTGAATCATGATTACAACAGTGAAAGGTTAAAGTGATCAAATGAAATCGTTGGTCAAATCATGTCTTGAATTAGAGCGTTGCTGGGTCACTGCTTTGGTGAAGTTTTTCTAAGTCTTTATTGAATAAAAGATGATTGGGCTCATGCAGAAGTTATAATGCAAAACTGGAGATTGGGTTGCCTCCACGATGTTCAAAGATTTTATCATTTCAGATGGAGGGCAGGGGCTGTATAACTCTATGGGAGATTGTTTTTGAAAGCAATATCCAAACTGAAAATCCACATATGTTGAACCTGTTAGGGATTAGGTTCACAAAATTGCCATGTTATTCTTGTGCCTAAAAGCTCTTTCAAGACCTACTTTTTAAAATTGCTGTGAAAAAATATATCTTGTTCATATGTCCTGACAGAGTAGATGTTATATTCTTCCAAACACACAAAGGAAAATGCAGATTCTTGAGGATTTCAAAGCCACGGTATGTAACGTTTTAACCAAATAATTGATTAAAACAAAATAGACTAATAAAAACCCCAGCTTTTTTTTTTCATTTTGGTTATATTCATTGCACTCATTCATTCCACAAACCTGACTCTTATTTGGCGGAGAAGAAAGTGAGTGAGTTAGCCTAAGATTTTGTATTTTTTTTTTTGTATGTTTATATGTAAAAAGGCAGATTGAACTCATAATTCACAAGTTTAATCTGACTTTACATAAATACATTGTTTCTTAGTAGTTTTTTCTGTATAAATAGTTGTTTTTGCATGAACTCTCATAGCGTTTTGAGTGCAGTTTGGGTCAGATACACAGAGACACGTAATAGTTTTGAGAGCTTTTGCCACGCCCCCTTTTTATTCAACTCATCGATTGGCAGGACGTGTCTTTTTTCGACCAAGAATTTCTTTAGTCGACTACAGCTGTATACGTGTCCTTGTAATTAAGTATATTTTTAGCCATGTAAATGTGCTCTTTCCACCCCTATTGGTTGATAGTCAAAGGCAGCAGCGTCTGATTGGCTGACAGTCTTCCTGGCTGACAGTCTTCCTGGTTGACAGTCTTCCTGGTTGACAGTCTTCCTGGTTGACAGTCTTCCTGGTTGACAGTCTTCCTGGTTGACTTTCCTGCACTTCACACTCATTCAGTGAGTTCTTGAAAGCCTGTACTCCCATGACATGCGTTATTAGGTTAATTGGTGAATTGAAATTGCCCAGAGGAGATTGTGGAGTTAATTGTGGTCAACCCAAAGATTAACCGCATGCAAAACAGAGCATGGTTAGAATACTGATCATGCCATTCCTCATGCCACATGTGCAAATCTTTATCTGCACAG
>KN486269.1:6354-35257 GCA_000787095.1 Periophthalmodon schlosseri | reverse complement strand
ACAATTTGCTATTTCCTTTTGCATCTTAAGGATTCCACAACAATTTGCTATTTCCTTTTGCGTCTTAAGGATAGATTAAGGAAGAAATTAGCCTTTGTTTTTCTAAGCAATGTTGCAACCTTATTTCACAGACTTCGATAGATTAAATGATCGGTTGTCAATTTGGTTTTAATAAATTTTTTTAATGAGGTATCTCTTTTTTTCATTAATTCCCAGAGTTCCCTATTGAACCATGGCAAATGCAGTTTTTTTATTTTGTTTTATTTTTTTTGTCTTTGTGTACTTTATTAAAATATTTTTTAAAGTTGATGTCAAATCACTGCATGCTTGTTCACATGATTTATTTTCCACTATAGCGTTCCAATTAATTTGTTTTGCGTCATCTTCCAATAGAGACAAATCCTTTTTTGAAATAAAAGACACATTCTGATTGTTATTATTTATAAGTATGGTTTTAACTTTCTATTTCCATGGAGTCATGCAGGTGACGTTCCACCTCTAGAAAGTTACATACTGTAACTTTAAACTAAAGGCCACATTCACTGCCTCTTCCACAAGTTTCTACACAAAACTGACAGGTCCTTTTCTTGCATCATTATTAGTCACTTCCACTGGTCATGAATGGACATTGTGTAATTTGTGGTGCTGCTTTATTAGAGAGCAGTATCAGATCTGAGTCATTAATATTATGTTTATAAGTGGAACAAAGCACAAGTCAGGTCACTCCCCCTTTATCACTATTGTAATGTGTGCTTTCATTATGATTGTTTTACTGTATAACTTTATCTATTACTAAACAATTGCCAATCACAAAAGGTGGGTTCACATGACGTTGCACATTTTTAAAGAGTCACTAAATTTGAGCTGAAGGACAGGTCAGAATTCTCTGGTAGAATTGGCCTCATAACGGTGAAAATGCAAATGTTTTGTCCTGTTTATGGTTAATGCCCCTGTATGACTGGATCAAACTGTTTAAACTGAACTAGTTCTGTTTTTCATGTTTAAGATCAGGTACAGAGACTTTAATCATTCATTGAATAAAATAAAGATGTTGTTATGTTTTTGTTTGTCAAATTGTAACTTGTGTATTTTTGCTAGTTTTGGCCCTTATTTACAGGTATGGAATTACTTATGTCACATCTGCTGCCCATGCCCAACCAGGAAATGTTACAAAGTGGGGCTTTACTTTTCGTTGTAGTCATGTATCCAGGGAGTCCTGCAAAAGTATCTAAAGCACACATGAGGTGAGAGATGGAGTGATAAGAGTGACAAATATACCACACTGTATGTACTAAGCCTACTGTGTTCCCAGGAGCCTCTGTGAGACCAGGACACTGCACAAACATGAAAGGGTCATTTTTTCATGAACATTTTCTCCACACCAAATGTTGCAGACATTTGGCAAAAAACCTTTACGCATTAATAAATATAATAATTGTAGCCTTTGTGTTTAATGTTTTACAAATAATAAAACAGGTACTGTTTGGTTTCATGCTGATGGTCTTAATAAGTAACCTTATCTATTACAAAGCAGTGATTCATCACATAAGGTGGGTTCATGAGACACTGCCGTTTTCTAAGAGCCAGTAGTTTAACGTTGAGCTGGAGCTATGGTGCTAGCTATGGTGTGGTGAAGTGAAGGTGTGTGGAGAAGGAGCTCTGCACAGGTGGAACAGAGGAGAAAAAACACTGCAGGCATGTGTTTGATGAAGAAACATCATAGTCAACAGAACATGCACACGTTTTCATTTAGTAAACAAAAAATACACTCAAAATAAATCAAAACTTGTTTTAGATTTTTTTTATAATGTAAAAATATCCTTCACTATTTGCTTTGAACCCTGCTTTGCATTTTTAGCATTTCCTGTCCTTGGCACAGCTGTGAAGTGAAAACCATTTCAGGAGACTTCATCATGAAGCTCATTGAGAGAAGGCCAAGGGTTTGCAGCTGTCCACAAAGCAAAGGGAGGAGACTCTGAGGATTTGAATATAAAATATAAAAAAAATATTTAGTTGATTTATTTAACTTTTTTTGCTACATAATTATATATATTTAGAAAGTAATAAACCTAAAGAAAAGCAACACTGAATGAACGTTTGTGTCCAAACTTTTGACTAGTGTTATATGTGCTCTTTAAAGGCACTGTGCCTTAAAGGGTCACTATGTAACTTTTTATGCCACTTTGAAAAAGAACATTTCCAAAGAGGCAAGATGGTGGTACCTCCAGGCCAAGTTACATGTCAGATCTGTGGAGGCAAGTCCACACACAGTAAGAGTGCATTTTTTTCAAGAGTTTGGCAGTAAAACCCACTTTAACTGTAAACATGCAAAAATAAATAAATAAATAAGTTTAATGCCATACTGTGGAACATTCCGGGCAAAGCAATAACATCTCCACAGAGACAAGAAGGTGGCCCCTACCAGAAAAGTTACACTGTGCAGCTTTAATATGAAGAGAAGCACTTCAGGATCACCACCAGATTAAGTAAAAACAATACAGCACCTTCAACAGCCGTTTTCATATATTACAAACTGGTCTTCATTACAGCGCTGAAGTAATGAAGCAGACATCTTGCCTATGTGTGAATGTGTTTGTTTGCTGATTAAATATTAACTGTTGCCATCCTTTCATCCTGTTATCACTCACACTGGTTATGATCAGATATTATAAAATAATAGATTTTTGCCCACACCCTTGTCTGCATTCCAAACATAACTAAAAACTTCAGAGATCAAGTGTGACCCTCAAAAACATGCTACAAAATACAGAAATCAAAGAGAGAATTTTTGCAACGTTCAAAATTAAATTGTTTCAGATATTCTTGGTTTGTGGCCACAGCCACTTTGAAAAATATATTCTGTTTTTGTGAAATTTTCTGTTTTTTCACCTAGTGGACAGTTCAACACCAATGTCCGTCAAACTCAACCGGACACGTCGTAAATGGGGGTAAGTAATGCTTGGATTTGATTGACTACTACTACTACTAATACTATTACTACTACTACTACTAATACTACTACTACTCAGAATCACAGAATGGCACAATATGAAACAATGAATAATAATTATAATAAATATAGACTAAACCACTCATGCATTCACACACCAGTATATGCAGACACTGCAAGGTGGGTTACGTGTCTTGCCCAAGAACACAACAACAGCATTCATCTGTGGGAGCTGGAATCACACCACCAGCCTGTGGGTCAGTGGATCTGACTGCTCAACTAATGATATTTATGTTGAGAGCAGGATTTGAACTGCCAACCTTTGGTTCAGTGGATGAACGCTCTACTACCGGTAACTGAGCAGGTGTTTGAAAAGTTACAGGTGTTTTAAAGACTCCAGAGGGGAAGAAGCTGATCTTGTGGAGAGAGGTTCTACAGCCTCTTGCCCGAGGAGAGTGACTCAAATGAGATGAGCCAATATGGATTTTTTTAAAAATTTTTTTGATACCGATATCCAATATTTAGCCTGCTGCTGCGGCCGATAGCCAATATTTGGTGATACCGATATTTAGCTTTTAAAATCCATAGCGAGGCCCACAACTTTATCTTACGTTGAAGTAAAGATCCCAAATGAACTTTTCACTTTTGTAAAAATAATAACAAAATGTATTTATCTAGAAAATGAAATAATTTGTTACATGTTTGTGACCTGATGTGGGCTCCCATTTGAGGTCCTGGTTCAAGGTTCCAGGAGTCTTTATTATCCCCGAGGGACAATTTGATTTGCAGCAGCAGTACACAACACATACAGGACATAAACACAACAATACACGAAGAAGTAGTAATAATAAATAAATAAATAAATACATAAATAAATAGGCAGAGGATTGTGTCGGTTCGTCCTACATGTTGGGGCACTGTGTGGCAATCTGCGGCCGGATGGGAGCAGTTTGAACTCAGCCCATAGAGGGTGGCTGGAGTCTGAGGAGATGTGCTGGGCTCTTTTAAGGATCTGTGCCCTAGATGTCCTGGAGGTCAGTAAAAGTGACCCCTGCAATCTTCCTGCACGAGCGCACAATGTTCTGTAAGTGCTTCTTGTTTTTTAATGAAAGAGCACTAAACTAACAAATAAATACCCTGGGTGATGGTGGTGCTCAGGAAGTGGAAATAATTACTGTCATTTACTACAAAAACTTCTAGTACCGTTCAATTCAATTTACTTTTGTACAGTTCAAACACTACTACTACTATTACTACTACTAGAACTACTGCTGCTCCTGCTACTGCTACTACAACTACTATTACTACTACTGCTGCTACTGCTGGTGCTACTGCTACTACTACTACTACTATTACTACTACTAGTACGACTATTACTACTACTGCTGCTGCTGCTACTACTACTACTACTACAATGAGTGGAAAATAATAACGAATACTCAAGTTACTGTAATTACTGTAATTTACTACAAAAACACTTCAAACACTACTACTACTACTTCTACCACTACTACTGCTACTAATACCACTATCACTACTACTACTACTTCAGCTACTACCAGGGTGAAAGTAATTACAAATACTCAAGTTACTGTAATTCATTTTTGAGGGTAATTGTACTTTGAGGAGCATTAAGCCTACTGCCTCAATTACTACTACTACAATGAACTACTAGTACCATTCAATTTCACCCAATATCACTACTACCACGAGTACTCCTACTATTACAAAAACTACAAGTACCATATTCAATCCAATTTAATTTTGTACAGTTAAAGCCCTACTACTACTACTACTACTACTACTACTACTACTACTCACTACTACTGCCACTACTGCCACTACTGCTACCACTACTACCACTACTACTACCATTACTACAACTACTACTACTACTACTACTACCACTACTACTATCACTACTACTATCACAACTACTATGACTATTAGTACTACTACCACCACTACCACCACTACTGCCACTACTACTCCTCCTCCTACTACTACTACTACTATTGCATTTCTGCATACAGTGTACCATCCGTGTACAAGTTATTATCAGTTTGAACAATGGTCAAGGAGAGGGTTCTTCTCCATCACTGTTAATTATTACAGTCAGATAACGCAGCTCTTTATCCCTGTGCTGTGTTCATGTTCAGACAGTCTGCATCTGTAATCTGATAAATCAACACAGCGCTGGGAATCGAACCAACACACTACAGCAGGTATGGGACTATTATAGAGCTTTTACTAGTTTATTATTGGTTTAAAGTGCATTTGACAGATTCATATATTTTTCTAATTGTGACTTGGGTTGGTGGGACTGTACCTGTGCTAAATATTTACCATAGTTTTACATCAGTTAAGTGGCAGTTTGTGAAGAAAAGTAGAAGACAAAAAGTTGGAAAATACAGAAAGTAGTGCTGAGTTCTGAAACAGAATCCTTCTGTCTCTGTCATCAACTGTCATCAATTCCATCCAAAATTCAGAGATGATTGACGCAGAAGGAACACATTTTTCTAAGAGCTTAAATATTGATTTACCAAAACAAAGGTGTTGTCATTTATTTTTATTTGTCAAATCATAACTATTATGTAATTTAGACACGTTTTGGCCTTTGTTAACATTATGGTAACATATCTCTGCGTATGTCACATCTGCTGCCCGTGTCCAACTAGAAAGTAAAATTATAGCCTAATCTTCACCCAAATTAAAAAAAATAAATTAAAAAAAATAGAAAAGATTAGGCTTTTTTTGTAGCAAAATCTCTTATCTAATGGTGTAAAGTATGTTCTAGAGGAATCAGCAGTCTAAGCTGACACATGCTCTTTAAGTTCTAGAATATGCTAACATAAGAAGTCAAATTAAATGATCACTATATGGGTTGTCAAGAAACTGTATTATAGATTTTTTCATTTTGAGTTTTTTTTTGTTTAACAGGGTGCTCTAAATAAGTTTTATGGTGAACTTGCTTGTCTGAGATGTTATTGTTTTGCCTGTAATGTTCCATAGTATGACATTAAACATGTTGCATTTATTCAATTACTTTTTTTTTTTTTGCTAAAGAAATACATCAAAAAGCACTGTGAAAGGGCCTGCCTCTCTATAGATCTGACCTGTAAATTGCTAGTTCCCATGGAGATTAATGTGTTTAATACCATATTGTGGAACATTCCAGGCAAAGGTGGAGTGAACCTTTAATATCGCAGTAATTACAGAGCCTATTCACATGAAACAAAAAACTTTTTTTTTTTTTTTTTTTTTAGACTACATATCTTCTCTCTTTACACAAATGAACTATATAAATAAATTATTGTCAGAGTGTCAAATATTGTACAGAAAATTCAGTCACCATTAAACACTTTGATAATTAAAAGTGCAATATGTACATTTTCTAGTCTAATATCTGCCAGCGGCTTGTCTCCATGGAGATATTATTGCTTTGTATAGAATGCCCCACAGTACAGCAATAAACTAATCCAAAACCAAGACAGATTACAGGTCAGATCTATGGGGAGTTGAGGATTTCTCATAATAAGAAAGCATTTAAGGTTATTTTTTAATAACTGAATTGAATAAATGTACAATAGAAAAATTTATTGTCAATCATGGAACACTGTAGGCTAAGTACTAACATCTCCCTGCATGGAGACAAGCAAGTGGCAGACCCTCATCAGACCCTAACAGTTATGAGGACTGTGTAATGAATAGAATGTGCAATACTTTGTATGGTGCAACAATGGGAACTGTGCAATGAATGTAATGTGCAATTATGGGAACTGTGCAGTGATTGGAATGTGCAATATCTTGGATGGTGCAATAATGGGAACTGTGTAATGAGTGGATGTGTAATGAGTGGAATGTTCAATGAGTGTAGTGTGCAATTTTATTATTATTGTTATTTTTTAATTATTAATGTTTTGACCCTTTTGTGACCCCAGCCCTTGGGACAACGGATGGAAATTAGCCTTTGGCTATAATCCGCTAATGTTAAATCATGTCTGTTCATTAACGGACAATGTCCCAACCAAATAAATAAATAAATCATCCAGAAATGTTATGTAGTGCACCTTTAATATAGTGAGTTTGTGATCCAATTTCTAAAGAATAAGAGGCAAAATTTATGATTTTTTAGTTACATTGGCCTCTGCCTTCCATTGGCTATTTTAACATTGAAAACATTAACCCAACCTAGTCATGGGTTTCAACTTTCTGGTATGCAGCCATTTTGAAGAATTGTTTCCAATCAAAAGATACAGTATTTTGCTGTTAAAACTGTTAATCACTATGGCAAAGGTCCTCATTTTTCATCATTCTGAAACCCATGGACTGTATGTTATAATGTGCATGTATGAATGCAGTTTTATATTGTTGTTCATGAGTGAATCACTCCTGTCTAATCTGTACTGAGGTCACAGGCGTTTGTCATATCTTATTTTTGATATTGTTTTGATTGAGTGTCCAGCCCTGGTGCGTCCCTGTTTCATGTCATTAGCTTCTTACGGCGATCTGTTTGTCTGTACTCTTCTTTGATAAGGTCTGTTCAAAGTGTAATAATGCGATTTATCCAGTTGCAGGGTCCATAGAGAGCACTGGTCCCAGAAGAAGAGGTAGTGGAGAAAGAGGAAACAGAGGAGCAGAGCCAGAGGAGCAGAGCCAAAAAAGCAGACCTAGAGGAGTAAAGCCACAGAAGCAGAGACAGAGGAGCAGAACCAGAGGAGCAGAGCCAAAGAAACAGAGCTAAAGGAGCAGAACCAGAGAGCAGAGCCAGAGAAGCACAGCCAGAAGAGCAGAGCCAGAGGAGCAGAGCTAGAGGAGTAGAGCCAGAGGAGCAAAGCCAGAGGAGCAGACCCAGAGGAGCAGAGCCACAGAAGCACAGCCAGAGGAGCAAACCCAGAGGAGCAGACCCTGAGGAGCAGAGCCAGAGGAGCAGAGCCAGAGGAGAAGACAGGAGCAGACAGGAGCAGAGCGAGAGGAGGAAAGTCAGAGGAGCAGACAAGAGCAGAGCCAGAGGAGAAGAGGCAGAGTAACAGAACCAGAGGAGCAGACAGGAGCAGGAGGAGGAAGAGAAGACAGAAAGGAAGATGGCGGAGTACGTTGTGGCCCGAAACATCTACTCTGAGGAGAAATTCAATGAAGAACATGAGAAAATCTACAGACAGCGCAAAACCCTCATCAGCCACGTCACGGACTACTTCAGGTAAGATACTTGTTTGGTATTAGAACAAGGAGTAAGACATTATATTCACTAAAAGTTTGTGAAGGTGTTGTACTTTTACATATAAGACTTTTTCTAAGCTTCACTTTAACATGTGTTGGTTTGAAAATTATAATGTAGTTGTAATGTATTGTATAAATGTGTTTGTCCATGTTTTTAATTTTAAAATGACCTAACTACTTCTTGACTATAACAAAAAAAATGTTATTGTGTCAACTGGGCAAAAAGTTTGGACTGAAGGCGACTGAGGGATTACATAGGCCTCTTGAGTGTAACAAAAATAACAAAGTTTTAAAAGACAAAAAAAGTCAAATATGTTTTCAAAAAATCATAATGTGTAGAAATTCAAAGCAGTGTAAGGCATGGCAAGTTTATTTATAGATCACAATTTGTACACAAAAGGCTTTAGACAACAAGAAAGATGCATTAAAATCACAATACAAACACATAAAAACATAAATATTCATTTTGTTATTTTAAAACAGCAGAGTGCAAATAAAATCCTGTCTGTCATATGCACAACTAAACAGAACTATTTGAAGCCTGGATCTGAACAGCCACCTGCGCCCCCTACAGGCTGAAAGAGGGGAAATGTTGAATTTCATGTTCATTTTACAACATTGTTCTATTCAAAAGCAACAAACCTCTTTTATGACTTACATCACACCATGATATCACACTGTGTAACACCATAATCTTTATTGTGAGCAATCAGCCTTTAATAACATAAGATAAGTCTAAACTATTAATAAATATCACACCACATCAAAGCAGAAGATATGAAGAGCCTAGACTTTACTGAGCCCCATTAAGCAGATTCGACTTTGTAAACTATGTTTAGGCTAACTGTGCAGGTCTTACAGCTTGTTTATGCAGGTGTGCTAGTGGGCGTGTCTTTACCTGTGCAGGTGTTAAAGTGGGTGTGTCTTTACCTGTGCAGGTGTTAAAGTGGGTGTGTGTTTACCTGTGTAGGTCCTAACGTGGGCGTGTCTTTACCTGTGTAGGTGTTAAAGTGGTCTTTATCTGTGCAGGTGTTAAAGTGGGCGTGTTTTTACCTGTGCAGGTGTGACAGGAGGCGTCTCCGCTCGGCCGCCCTCTCTCTCCTCCCCGTAATCTCGTGGATTAAGATCTACAGAGTGAAGGAGTGGCTGCTCAGTGACATTGTGTCTGGAGTCAGCACCGGCCTTGTGGCTGTACTACAAGGTACGGGTACTACAAAAACCTCTACTAACTACTACTGTACTTTCATGAATACTGCATCATTTTGTGTAAATTATCAGAGATCAGAGAGGATTACTGTAAAAGACCAAAGAGAGACTTGATAATTGTAAATACAGACGCCCTGAGTACATGATATGAGATTGTTGCCTGGTGTATTTGGGTTGACTAAAGGTGTGTTAATATGATGTAACCTTAAATATCTGGTAGATTGAAAAAGCCCATGCAGTTTGAAAAGTGTAAACAACCAAATCTAACACACTTTTTTTTAGCAGATTGATACACAATTTTGAAAGAATTTAAAATGGTGGTGAATTTAAAATGTTTAGAATTAAGTTTGAACTTTGTTTTTTTGTTTTGTTTTGTTGTTTTTTTTAATATGTCTATTTCTGCTGAAGTTATGTATCTTATAAAGCCCTATTAAGAATATGGAAGAAAATTAAGGCCCAGGGTTGCCAGATTTTCAGAGAGCAACAAGAGACCAAGCCTTTGAAAACCAGCCCCACAGAAATGCCTAGACAGTCTTAATTTTTCAAGAAATTGCAAGAAGGTGCAGGGGATGTGGGCGAGGATAGGGAGTAGGTTAAAACTTAACATTTCTGAGTACTCAAGCCTCAAATGTAGGACAGTACAGGATTATTCAAACATGCATGAAGCAATCCAAACTACAGTGTACAACAGCCATTTTTAAAAGCTTATAAAAGTGATATAATTGATTTTGCTCAATATGTCATCTTTAAAATGTGCATGTTTAGTTTGACTCTGTTTTCTGATTTGTTCCCAGGGCTGGCGTACTGTCTGCTGGCCTCACTGCCTCCTTGGTACGGACTGTTCTCAGCATTCTTCCCCGTTGTCATTTATTTCTTCTTGGGCACCTCTCGCCACATCTCCGTTGGTATGATCCAAAGTTTAGAACAGAACCAACCAAGGACTAAACCAGGACTAAGTCAGGACTAAACCAGAATTAAACCAATACAAAACCAGGACTAAGTCAGGTCTAAACCAGTTCTAAACCAGGTCAAACCAGGACTAAACCAGAATTGATTCAGGCCTAAACCAGGACTGATTCAGGATAAGATAGGACTAAATCAATTGTAAACCAGGACTAAGCCAGGCCTAAACAAATACTAAATCAGAACTAAACCCAGATTAAACCAGGACTAGAGCCTCAGTGGTTAGAGCACTACACCAGGACTAAACCAGGACTAAAACAATACTCAACAAGGACTAAGCCAAAACTAAACCAATACTAAATCTGGGCTAAGCCAGGACTAAAGCAAGACTAAACCAAGACTAAAGCAGGACTAAACCAGGACTAAATCCGGACTAAACCAGGACTAAACCAGGACTAAACCAGGACTAAACCAGGACTAAACCTGTATTGAAATAGACCCTGTTTTGTCCAGGTCCGTTTCCGGTCTTGTGTCTGATGATCGGGTCTGTGGTGACCAGGATAGTCCCAGACGAGGGTCCTCCCATGAACATCACTGGGTTTGAGGGTCTGACCCAGGACGAGCAGAGGGTCCTGGTGGCCTCCTCTGTCAGCTTCCTGGCCGGGATCATGCAGGTAACACAATATCTCTGCTTAAGTCCTGGCTCAGTCCTGGTTTAGACTTGGTTTAGGCCTAGTTTTCACTGGCTTTATCGGACAGATGTAGCTTGAGCTGTCAATTTCCCGGTCTGGTCCTACCCTCACCTATGGTCACCTCGGCTGGCCTGGGAAACGCCTCGAGATCCCCTCAGAAGAGCTGGAAAGTGTGTGTGGAAAGGAAAATCTGGGAGTCCCTGCTCAGACTGCTGCCTCCACAACCTGAACCTAGATAAACTGGAAGAAAATGGAATGGACAGATTTAGCTTGAAATGGGGAGAGAGGGGATAGAGACATTTGGCCAACAGCCATGGTCAGGAGGCCAAACCATGACACAGAGGTTGTAATAACCACATATGTGCAACGCCAGGTTCAGAACTGGTTCAGACCTGGTTCAGACCTGGTTTACTCCTGGTTCAGACCTGGTTTTGACAGTTGGCAATGAGGGTCTTCCAGGTGGGCTTCATGGTCATGTACCTGTCTGTTACTCTGGTCTCAGTTTAGTCCCGGTTTAGTCCTGGTTTCCCGGTACCTGGTTCAGACCTGGTTTAGTCCTGGAATGGCCTTGGTTCAAACCTGGTTCAGATCTGTTTTCTCTCTGTTTTCACAGTTGGCGATGGGAGTCTTCCAGGTGGGCTTCGTGGTCATGTACCTGTCTGACACTCTGGTCTCTGGCTTCACTACAGCAGCTGCCGTTCACATCCTGGTTTCTCAGCTCAAGTTTGTGTTGGGTTTAACAGTCCCGGGAATCAGTGGACCTCTGGCTCTCATATATGTGAGATAACCTGCTGTTTTATCACTGTTTATGTCCCAATGTGTGTCATATAGGTCAGGACAGTACAGTATGTGGGTTAGTCAGATAAGGAAGTGAGACGAAACACAATACGTTTTTTTTTTTGTTTAGACATTTGATAGTTTTGCTAATAATAAAAAATATTTAAGTAAGAAATACAGATTTTTAAATACAAACAATTTAATTTTCACTTCGATATTTACTTAGAGGTGTTGTACCTGATTTTTACTATCTTAAAAATTTGAAAAACAGAACTAGTTCTACTAGTTCAACAGTTTGCAGTTTCTCACTTACCTTATGCATTCAGAGCATCTTAATTATTCACCAAGATGAGTTTATAAGCACTTTTTGCAACTCTTAGAGACTAGAGCAGAGTTTTGCAGTCACAGTAATGCTAGCATGCTAACTTCCTGATTATTTTATGTACTATATGTTTTTACATCTTCAGATAGATTGCTGTTTTGTGTTGCAGACCCTGGAGATCATATTCAACAAAATCACCTCCACAAATGTGTGTGATGTAGTGATCTCTCTGGTCATCATGGTGGTGGTGTTTATAGTGAAGGAGCTCAACGACCGATACAAAGCCAAACTGCGTGTGCCCATTCCCATAGAGGTCATCATGGTGAGTCCTGGTTTAGTCCTGGTTTAGTGTGGATTTAGTCCTGGTTTAGGTACAGAGCCAAGCTGCATGTGCCCATCCCTATAGAAGTCATCATGGTGAGTCCTGGTTTAGTCCTGGTTTAGTCCTGGTTTAGGTACAGAGCCAAGCTGCATGTGCCCATCCCCATAGAGGTCATCATGGTGAGTCCTGGTTGAGTCCTGGTTTAATCCTGGTTTAGCCCTGGTTTATTTTCCGGTTTAGTTATGGTTTAGTCCTGGTTCAGACCTGGTTTAGACCTAGTTTAGTCCAGATATAGCCCTGGCTTAGTTCTGGTTTAGTCCTGGTCCAGTCCTGCTTTAGTTCTGGTTTAGGTAAGGAGCCAAGCTGCTTGTGCCCATCTCCATAAAGGTCATCATGGTGAGTCCTGGTTTAGTCCCAATTCAGTCCTAGTTTAATTCTGTACCTTACCTACCTATGCATAGATAATAAACTGCATTTCTTAAAGTGGTGTCTCATTGAGACTCATTGGCTTTGCTCCTGGTTTAGTCCTGGGTTAGTCCTGGGTTGGTCTTAGTTTAGTCCTGGTTTAGTCCTGGTTTAGTTCTAGTTTAGTTCTGGTTTAGTCCTGATTTAGTCATGTGTTCATATTTTAAATAAATTCAATAAATAAATACCTTGAGCACTCCTCGAGTCTCCTTGTAGATCAGACCGGAGATACGCTTCACACTGCCGTGGCAAGATCTTGGTGGCTGTTGAAGGCGGGGCCCTCGACGACCGGATCTGGGGGGGGGAGGAGCCTGAGCTTGTGCGGGAGGTTGAGCGTTACTAACTAGATATAGTCAGCCTTGCCTCCACACACAGCTTGGGATCTGTAACCCAACTCCTTCAGAGGACTCTCCATTTCTCTGCCCACGGGAAAAGTGTGGGCTTGCTTATTGCCGCCACTTGTTGAAGTTCACCCGGTTGAATGAGAGGGGCGTTTCCCTGAGCCTTCAGGTCGGGAACAGGTCTCTCACTGCTGTGTCGGCCTATGGGTGAACAGGCAGTGTAGAGTACCCGGCCTTCTTGGAGTCTCTGCGAGGGGTACTAGACAGTGCACCAACCGGGGACTCTGTTGTTCTGCTGGGGGACTTCAATGCCCACGTAGGCAATGACAGTGACACCTGGAGCAGGGTGATTGGGAAGAACAGCCTCCGTGAACCCAAGCAGTGTTCTGTTATTGGACTTCTGTGCTAATCACAGTTTCTCCATAACAAACACCATGTTCGAGCACAAGGGTGTCTATCAGTGCACATGGCACCAGGACACCTTAGGTTGGAGGTCGATGATCAACTTTGTTGTCATGTCATCTGACCTCCGGCCGCGTGTCTTGGACACTCAGTTGAAGAGAGGGGCAGAGCTGTCAACCGATCACCACCTGGTGGTGAGTTGAATCCGCTGGCGGAGGAGGAAGCCAGATAGACCTGGCAGGCCCAAGCATACTGTGAGGGTCTGTTGGGAACATTTGGTGGAGCCCTCTGTCAGTGAGGTCTTCAACTCGCACCTCGGGGAGAGCTTCTCCCAGATCCCGGGGGAAGCTGGGGACATGGATTCCAAGTGAGCCATGTTCTCCACCTCTATTGTCGATGCGGTCGCTCACAGCTCGTGAGGTCTGCAATGCTTGTCGTGGCAGCAACCCCCAAACCCAGTGGTGGACATCAGAAGTAAGGGATGCCATCAGGCTGAAGAAGGAGTTCTATCGAGCCTTGTTGGCTTGTGGGACTCTTGACGCAGCTGACGAGTACCGGCGGGCCAAGTGTGTCGCAGCTCGTGCAGTCGCAGAGGCAAAAACTCGGGATTGGGAGGAGTTCATGGAGGCCATGGAGGAGGACTATCGGTCGGCCTCAAAGAGATTCTGGCAAACCGTTTGATGCCTCAGGAGGGGGAAACAGTGCTTCACCAACACTGTTTACAGGGTGCGCGGAGAGCTGCTGACCTCGACTGGGGATGTTGTGGGATGGTGAAAGGAATTCTTTGCGGATCTCCTCAATCCCGCCGCCAGCCCACATTGTGGGACTGTCTTGGCTGACACGTCTCTACAACATTGCGTGGCGGTCGGGGACAGTACTGCTTGACTGGCAGACCGGGGTGGCAGTCCCTCTGTTTAAGAAGGGGGACCGGAGGGTGTGTTCCAATTACAGGGGAATCACACTCCTCAGCCTTCCCAGTAAGGTCTATTCCAGGGTACTGGAGAGGAGAAAGAGACCGGTAGTTGAACCTCGGATTCAGGGGGAGCAGTGTGGTTTTCGTCTCGGTCGCAGAACACTGGACCAGCTCTATACTCTCCATTGGGTCCTTAAGGGTTCACGGGAGTTTGCCCAACCAGTCCATATGTGCTATGTGGATATGGAGAAGGCATTTGACCGTGTCCCTCGTGGTGCCCTTTGGCCAGGACCTGCAGAAGGCACTGGGGCAGTTTGCAGCTGAGTGTGAAGTGGCTGTGATGAGAATCAGCTTCTCCAAATCCGAGGCTATGGTTCTCCACCGGAAATAGATGGCTTGCCCTCTCCGGGTGGGTGGAGAGTCCTTCCCTCAAGTGGAGGAGTCCAAGTATCTCGGGGTCTTGTTCACGAGTGAGGGAAGGATGGAGCGTGAGATTGACAGGCGGATCGGGGCAGCATCTGCAGTGATGCGGTCGCTGCATCGGACTGTTCTGGTAAAGAAGGGGATGAGTCGAAAGGCAAAGCTCTCGATTTACCAGTCAGTCTATGTTCCTACCCTCACCTATGGTCATGAACTTTGGTAATGACTGAACCAGTCAGTCTATGTTCCTACCCTCACCTATGGTCATGAACTTTGGGTAATGACTGAAAGGACAAGATTGCGGATACAAGCGGCCGAAATGAGTTTCCTCCGCAGGGTGGCTGGGTGCTCCCTTAGAGATAGGGTGAGGAGCTCAACCACATGGGAGGAGCTCGGAGGAGAGCCATTGCTCCACCACGTCAAGAGGAGCCAGCTGAGGTAGCTAGGGCATCTGTTCCGGATGGCCTGGGAATGCCTTGGGGTCCCACCAGAGGAGCTGGAGGACGTATCTGGGGTGGGAGAAGTCTGGGAGTCCCTGCTTGGACTGCTGCTTCCGCGACCCGGCCCCGGATAAGCAAAAGAAAATGAATGGATGGAAATATAAATATATAATATAAATATTGTTTAAAAGTTTTTGTTTAAATTGTTTTTTTTAGACGGTGATTGCCTGTGGAGTTTCCTATGGATTCGACTTTAAGACCAAATATGGCATTGACGTTGTCGGTATGATTCCTAAAGGGTGAGTCAGGTTTTATGAAGATGATCTGCTAACATACGTTTGTCCTATCTCCAGTATCCAGTATTAACACAGAGATAACAAGTGTGATGTGAAATGTTTCACTGGCCATAAAAGTCTATTTCTGCCAGTCAGATAAACGTTTTCTTTATGTGTGTGGTATAACCAAGGGTAATTTTGAGGGTTTAAAACCCAGGGGTCACAATCAAATTTACAAATTAAAGACACACAGGTAAGGTTCTGAATTAAAAAGCTGACAGACGTGAAAAACAATTAAAATGATTTTATTTAAAAAGTTCTAAAGTCAAAATGAAGATCCTTGGATGTGGCTGAAATAAAGTAAAGTTAGACAAGACAACAACAAAATTTATAAAAGTGTATATTTATTATAACAAAATTTAAGTAAAAGTTAAAAAGGTAGAAAATTTGAATTTTATTACACAAAGCTAAAAGTTTAATTACTATCTAAAATAGGTCCTGCAGCCAGGTGTTTGTAATCACTATATACACAGTTTAGTAGCCAGAAACATTTAGTTGATCAAAAGTTGACTTAGTGTTTAGTTCTACTTTCATTTAAACCTGCCACTTGCTTGTTTCTATGGAGGAATTGGAAAGGTTCTGGCATTAACCTTAACCCATCTAGCATATATTTAGTTGTGGGTGTTTTTACTATGTGTGTCAGTGGATTTTCCTCTCCACAGATCTGAGCGATAATTTAGCCTACTAGTCTCCATGGAGATAGAAGTCAGTGGGCACTTTCTAGAATCATTTTAGAATTAGGATCATTATTGTGGTTTATGAACAAAATGTCAAACAGTGATCTATGTTTATTGGACTATCACTAAATATTAAAATGTCATCTTTAATTTGTTAAAAAATGCTGTAAAAACCAATGCCTTGTTACAGTGTTACCAAGGTTTTGCTCTTGTTTTCAGGTACGAGGCTCCAGTCGCTCCAAACCTGGAGATCTTCCAGGAGACGGCTGTGGAGGCATTTCCCATGGCCATAGTGGGATTCGCTGTGGCCTTTTCTGTGGCCAAAGTCTACTCTGTCAAACACGACTACACCATAGACGGAAACCAGGTACAGCAGCATATTAAAATGTTTAATAAGTTATCGCTATCATAACATAATCAGTGTGTATCCTGCTAATGAAACTACTGCACTTCTTATCAGGTTTGTGAAGTTATAGTGTATTGTTTTGTATCATGCTTTTGTATACTTATGAAAAATGGCTGTGTGCAAGCATGGGTGATGTAGGCTTGTCGCTGAGCCTTGTACATACTCGTACAGCTAACCATAAGGAGGGTTCAAATAGTGCCCAGGAGAGATTGCTAGATTACTCAAACATCCATGGATGACACATCAAACCTCTTCAGGCATGTTTTTAACGAGGGAACATAGTTATTACGTGGTAGAAAGCTCTGTAAAGTAAATTTTGCTTAACACTAACTTCTGAATTAAATACAGGTGCTGCTTTCAAATCAAATTATTGAATGAAAACAGACAGTTTGTTCTGTCTTACATGACTAACCCTTTAAATGGCATTTGTTGTGTTTGTCCTTAGGAGCTGATCGCGTTCGGAGTTAGCAACATCTTCGGATCATCGTTTAAGTCATTTGCAGCAAGCACAGCTCTGTCCAGGAGTGCGGTGCAGGAGAGCACAGGGGGGAAGACGCAGATCGCTGGTTTACTGTCGGCCATTATTGTGATGGTGGTAACTGTGGCCATAGGATTTCTACTGGAGCCTCTGCCAAAGGTAACCCGGCATTTCATTTACAGAACTGGGGAGAGACACATGCAGATGTATATGTTTTGCTTTGTTTATCTTTACTCATATTTTTACATATACAGTGGCCATCCTCTGTATACAGAAGAAGATTAGGGCCAATCAAAAGAAAAAAAAAGCATACATAAAGGAAACAAGTCATATTTTTGAGATTTTTTTTCAGAATTCCAATTTGATTTTAATGTCAGAACTCCATACACAAAGTTGTATAGACCTTTCCTATGTTTGTAATAGCTCAAAGTCAAGTTAAGTCAGCCACAGACTTTGATTTAAAGGACCACGTAGTCTACAACACTGACACTATGGTAATGTATCCACAGTGGCGGAACATAACAAAGTAAAAGTATTAAAGTACTGTACTTAAGTACAACTTTGAGGTATCTTTACTTTACTTAAGTACATTTTTAAGTGGATACAGAACTGAAAAATAAAGGTATTTTTATTGTTGTCTGAGACTTGCTGATAAGGGTGAGGTTTATTTTTAACATGTTCATAGTTTGAGCAAACAAAAATAAATAAATTAAAAAAAAAAAATCAATTCAGTTGTTTCTACTGAACAAATTCCGCACAAATCTTTATCAAAATCACTACATTTGAAGCTTTATTAGATCTCAAATCTGTGTGAAATGCTTTTACTTTTTACTCTTTAAGTACATTTTTAAAGGGGTGTTTTAATACTTTTACTTAAGTAGACTTTTTCAATACTTTTCCCTTTACTTTTACTTGAGTATTTTTTTGCTCTGGTATCTGTACTTTTTTTTAACTATTAAAATTGAGTACTTCTTCCACCACTGTTTATCCCACTTGAGCTCGTCTTATCATTGGTGATGTGAAGTCTTGCCATTTGCACATGAGCAGTAGTCCTACTCCTAGAGGCATGATCATTTTGTTCTAAATTGATGCTATTGATACTAAACTGTTTTAACTTGATACTATCACATAATTTCGAGATAGTTGTGCGTAATTTCTAGATACTATCAAGTTAAAATGTAATACTGCTGATTTTTAGGTATACATGTGGCAGCTCTACTCCGCCACACTGGTTGCCTTCACTATATGAAACAAAACTATTACAGTGCAGATTGGAACATTATTTAATTAGCTTCACTCACTAGTGCACCAGCAGCAGAGGTTCTTTCGCCCTCTACTGACCATTTTGGTATGTAAAAATCAAAATTTAAAAAATCTATAAAAATGTATTTTTTATTATTTTATTATTTATTTATGTATTATTATTATTCTGCTAGACCTACTCAACAGATGAGGCAGACCAACTCCCTAATGGGTCAGAGGGTTGTCTCAGTGACGATCGAGCCATCTTGATCAGCACCCCCCTCAGGGTCAAGGTGTGACCAGGAAGAAGGCCTGCTGCCCTTAGCTGTACTGACTCTATCTGGCAAAAAAAACAAAAAACAAAAAAAACAATAAACAAAGGAAACAAAGGGGCAATGGAAGTAGAGGGAGAGAAGGAGAAAAGGGAGTATATTTTTTTAAAAAAAAAAGGAAAGGAAAGGAAAAAAATGGAAACTCAACTTTTTTTCTCTTTTTACAATATTGTCTTTCTTTCTTTCTTTCTTTCTTATTTCTTTAGTTACTACCCACACACACACATACACACACACACACACACACTTACACTCCCATATAAGAAGAACAGGTGCCATTCTTATTGTCTTGTCACCCTCTTCAAACCTTGATGTATGCACTCCCTCTTCCCTCAAGTCAAAATGTCTAATGTCTTTTATTGTTTGTATTGTCTCTAATATCACAATTTTTAAAAAGAAAAAGAAAAAAAAGAAAAAGGAAAAAAATGAAAAAGAAAAATCAGGACCGAGTGACCTTTAGTTTATTTCTTACATAATACAGTACCTTTAAAAACAGCTCAAAATCATAACATTTGCAATACTGTAAAATGAAGATATTCTCTGCATTGTTCTAATATAAATATTACCTCTCTGTGTGCAGTCAGTGTTGGGCGCCGTGGTGATTGTGAACCTTAAAGGGATGTTGATGCAGGTCAGAGAAGTGCCGTATCTATGGAGACGAGACAAACCAGACTGTGTAAGAAAATACACTATATACCTCTTTAATAATAATTTTCAATGTATAAATATGTTTAAAGTGGAATTAAACATGGAATGCACTGAACTGTGTACATGGTGCTTTAATAGCATTGTCTACTGTTCCTAGTCATTTTTCGGCAATTTTAGTGCAAACTAGGTACATTTTCAGCTTTCTGGTGCATACTGCCTCCAGTAGCCACTGCGGTTTCAAGTACTACGTGACATCACGCAGGACTGTCCTGATTACAGCCAAACGTTTCTGATTACAAACATCTTGCTGCAGAGGTGGGTTTGAAGTTGTGGATACCTGTTAAACCAATCACACTGTTCCTTATACCTCCAGACCCCATCCCTCCTCCCCCCTCATTCTCCCCTTTAGTCCTTCAGACCCCACCCCTCCTCCCCCTCACTCTTCCCTTTAGTCCTGCAAACCCCGCCCCTTCTCCCCCCTCACTCTCCCCTTTAGTCCTTCATCCCCGCCCCTCCTCCCTCTCACTCTCCTCTTTAGTCCTCCAGGTACTGCCCAGTTTAGCAGCTTTATTTGAAATGTGGTTGTTTAGTTTAGTTTATGTGTTTAATCCCACTTTAATAGTAATAAAACTGCATCTTATTTATTGTGTTTATTCACTCAAAATAAATTTTCAATTTCACGCATTATTCACTCACTCATTCATAATACTTCTGTAGCCTCAGCTGCCCTGTGGTAGTCTGCCCCACTTAACGAAACCACACCATATTCATACATAGGCAAGAACGGTGGGTGACATACTTTGGACACAATGCATTAGTCAGAGATTGTTTTGAGTGTAGTTTATGTGTGTTTATTCTTTACATCAAGCCTATTGTGCTTGTGTGTGCTCTATAGTTATAATCTATGACACCCGTGGATCATTATGTTATAGTTTGCACATTTTAATTCTCAAAATTCATCTAAAACAACTTAATAAAAGAAACAAGTCTGCTGACTTCCCCGTTAGAAAACTACAGCGCCCAATGGGAGCTGATGTCGGCATAAACATCATCACAACAAAGCTCTGCATGCTGTCAGCCCCTCCTATGGAAGCTGCACATATAAACATCATCACAACAAAGCTCTGCATGCTGTCAGCCCCTCCTATGGATAGCTGCACATCACACTAGCGAGCAGCAGATTTTTTTTCTCCGGAGAATCGGTGCAGTGTTGACTTGTTGGTCACATGAACATTGAACATTTTACACAAATCAGCCTACTTTATATCAGATTTTTGCTGCAAATCTTTTCTCAAATTCTCTATTGAAATGAATGGGATTCCTACTCTGCAGTTTAGGAGTATTTAGAGGAAAACGTCACCAGGCAGAAAATGGTCAATAGAAATGTGTTGATAACAAGCAGATTTGTTTTAATTATTGGATTATGTTTTTGTATGTGTCCAGGTGGTGTGGATTGGGACATGCGTGGCGTCCATCTTGCTCGGTCTGGACTTGGGTTTAGCGGCTGGTCTGGGTATAGAGCTCCTCACTGTGGTCCTCCGAACGCAGTTGTCAGTATCTTTATTCTTATAACGTTATTTTAAATCATATCTTTATAAAGCTGTTTTTAACATGTGCTTGTGTCACCCTGCCACTGCCCCCAGCCCACGCTGCTCTGTGCTCGCCAACATTAAAGGCACTGACATCTACAAAGACAAGAAGGATTACCTCGATGTGAGTGGAGGGCTTTAAATGAGCCTGGTTTGGTCTGGGTTTAAATGAGCCTGGTTTAGTCTGGGTTTAAATGAGCCTGGTTTGGTCTGGGTTTAATCCAGATATAGTCTTGTCATGATCACTAAAGAGTCTTTGTTATAAACTGATCAGAATGTGACCTAACTTGTTACTGGTCTCCATGGAGATGTTATTGCTATGCCTGGAATGTTCCACACTATGGCTATAATTTATCTCCATGAAGAATGGCACAGGGGCACATTTTTTTTTTACCAATGAAAATTCCTGCAATTGAATATATGCAAGATGGATAACTTTAATGCCATACTGTGAAACATTCCAGGCAGAGTAATAACATCTCCATGGCGGACCCTCCACCGGAAAATTACACCTTTAACTTATCTTAAATGCTTAATAATCTACTCAGTATTACATAAGAATAGCATACCATACAATAGAAAAATTTTTCATATTTAGCCAAAGTGCTGCACATAACTTCATCAAAGATAGTGACAGAAAAGAATGTCCGAACACCTTCCTGTCTGTTGTGTTGTTACTTCATATTTTCAGACTTTTGAGCCTGAGGGAGTGAAGATCTTCAGGATTCCAGCACCATTATTTTTTGCTAACATTGAGTTCTTCAGAAACAAACTAGTGGAAACTGTAAGTGTCTATACCAGGCTGCCAAAGCCAATGCTAACATTATAGTATGTGTTAGATTTGAGCTAAATGTTTAATGTTTTCAGCTTGGGTTTAACCCTCTGCGAGTACTGAGGAAGAGGAACAAAGCTCTGAGGGTGATCAGGAGGATGCTGAAGAGAGGACAGCTAAAGTGTACACCCGTGAGTCTCCACCTTTTAATAAAATCATTTTGCAGTACATGTACGACAGAGCAGAGGGAGCCCTAATTAACCACTAAATTGCAAAATTTAGCAGCCACAGGTACATGTGGATGTGGAGTGACCAAGAGGCTGAGAGAATGTAAATGTTATGGGAATTTATTACAAAATATATATCATTTTACAATTTAGTTTTTGATTTCATTACATAATAACATACAATACAAATCCTGATAACTAACTACCTGATAACTAACCTGAAACTAATGTACACAAAACTACTGACCCCAAATAATCTATAGTTAAAACAAAATAAAACAAACTGAAACTGTATTAACTAAACAAAATGAAAAGTATACCCAAACTACAACAGCAGTGCATGACTGGCTCCATAAAACAATTACCCAACGTTCTCTCACACCTGCGCCTGGCCTCATGTGGCTTTTACTGCAACTGGTGGGGCCATGACACCACAGTTATGCTAATTTAGTTGCTAAACCCAGAGCTACCACACACAAACACAGAGACAAACATGAGCATAACGCTCTGCATCATTATAAAATAGGGACGCACCAATCCGATACTGGTATTGGATATCGGGCCCGATATTGAAAAATATTGGCTTTAAAATATCAGTTCAGCTGATATCCTGGTTGGACATATTGATGTAATAAGATTATTTACAAGTTGATTTACGGTGTCAGTGTTGTCAAGTTGTTCTGTTGTTACTTGAGGGATTAATAACAGCTACATATCACATTTGGATCAGTTTTGTCTTATTTTATTTTTGTTTTAAGGAAATACATGCTATTTTCAGTCTCTGCTCTAGATATTTAAAGCTATAGTATCAGAATCGTATCGGACCTGAAAAAGATGGATTGATGCATCCCTATTATAAATAGTCAGACACCTTACCACAACAAGCAGTGTTGCAGAGCACAAGGCGGCAGGAGCAGTTTACCTGCAGCACCTGCAGCACTTGGCAAGCACTTTTATGACTCAATCCATGGACCCAATGAATCACAACGACATGGAAAGGGCAGGACACTCCACTCAATACACATGTGAGAATCGATATATTGCAAATGATATTCTTTGATTACCAACCAAATCCATTTTAACAATGGTATTTATTTGTTACACCACAACCTACACAAAGCTAATATGAAATACAGCCATTTTAATCATCAGTGAATATGTCAAATGTTTTACATGTACAAGGCAATATAGAAATATATCAATACAGCAGCTCACAACATTTTGTATTCTGATATTTAGCACACCCCTATCATCTGCACTGATTTATTTTTACGCAGTAGAGCTCTTCTATTGCATCAGTGCAGTCAATGTCTAACTGCTACAAACTGTAATGTGCCTTTACTGCGTAAGTAAGTCACAAAACTAAAATTTTATGACAACATTTTTGCCAGGTTTGCCATCCACAGACATGATTGACGAACATAATGGCCCATAATAAAGCTTTGTTTTAACAGTATTGACCATAAAAAGACTTGAAAGGTGAGCTGATTTGTGCTGTTAAACAAGTTCCTCTTAAATAACTCTGGCTGAATCCATTGCAAGTGACTGCACATAGTGACAATTTCAAAGTGCTAGGATTCAGAGTGTGTCTCCACTACACTACTGCGTCCACAGAAACGTCAAGGACTGTTGGCGCTCTTGGTTTCAAGTTTGTTTCTCTGCTCACCCAATCAAGTATAACTCATGTCAGCTGTGGAGGACATGGCATGCTGGGTAATAAAATCAACAGTAAAAGGCTTATTCGGCCCACCCACTTTTGCTGTAAATGTGACTAAACTGCGCTTTCTTTGTGGTGGTACTTCCAGTTAAGTGGGAATCCCATTCATTTCAATGGAGAATTTGGGAAAAGTTCTGCTGCTAAAATATGATATAAAGTAGGTTGATTTGTGTAAAATGTTCAGTGTTCATTTGGCCAACAAGTCAATGCTGCACCAATTCTCTGGAGGCTTTAAAACAGCTTTGTAGTCCTTATTTACTGTCAAGATCGGCCACATACAAAATAATATAACCCAAATGACAATGGCAGTGCCCACACCAACTTTTGGAATAAGTTGAATTGCAAGAGTTTAAAAAGGTTTAAGAGACTTAACAGTTAAAGCTTTAAAGATGTTTTCATTAAGATATGAAAAACATGTTCTAATGCTGTTACCTCCTCAAAAACACACCTGGAGTTGTGTTTTATTTCATTCACATGTGTTTGAGTAACCCTTTATTATTAGTCTGTCTACATCTCCAAAGCTCAAAATGCTCTGTTCCACCTTGTGATGTCATGAAGCGGTAGTTTTCAAGTTAACAAGTACCTTTTACCTTTAGTTTAGTAGAGATTGGCAATAGTGAAGTTGTATGGAGTTTAAAAACACAGTGGAGCACTTCCTGTATTACCACATGACATCACAAGGTGGAATAGAGTGTCTTCTGTTTGAGAGAAGAACTCAGCCTAAATATGCAGGGTTTGTGTGTTAAACATGTGACTGAAACAAAACACAACTCCAGGTGTGTTTGTGATGAGGAAACAGCATTAGAACAGATCAGAGAATAGCGTAATATGGGCCTTTAAAGAGTAAATTGTGGCTTAACATTGCACTACAGAACTGCAGAATAATGTGCTCTTTAGACTAGAGGGAGCCTTTTATCATTGAAGTCTATAGTAAAAATGTTCAGGCTTTCAGGTTACAGATGTGAAAAGTAGAAAAGATTTCAAGAGTTAAAAAACATGAGCTGCAATAAATATGTAACAGAATGCAACACTTCAGTAATTAGTTTATCATTTTAGTTCATATTGCAGAAATGATAGCAATATAATAGCAATTCCCCCTAGTCCAAAGAAAAAGTACACATGATAAATATTGATACTTTGCAGCTGATGTCATCAACATTCCCTGTGGTTGTGATGCTAACTGTAGACACTGCTCTGTCTGAGGCTTGTTAGACTTTAAAGTGAGCTTTGTTTTAATACAATCTGACCAGAAAGAACTGACTTAGTTGGAACTACAACAGGAGGGGTGATTTTTATTGTTAAACAAGTCCCTCTCAAATAACATTACAGTCACAAGTTAGCTAGTGTTAGTCAACAGTTTTTCAGTTAGTCACTCTCACCTTTTTGTTGAAAAACAAATTTCTAAATGGGACCATGAACATGTACTGATCACAGGCTCCTGAAGATGTGTTGTTTAAATCCATTTCTTGAGTTTCCGACAATCTAAAAAACATTTTGACAGTGTTTGCTAATGTGTGCAATGTGTCATCATGGTGAACACTCCATCATAGAGATACATGTGGAACACCCCCAGCATGATGTCACACTGCAAAGTATCAACTGACCCCCAAAAATATTGTTCCTTCTATCATATATTGAAGAATAAGTCAATATACTGTAGTTATTATCGTGAGAGGCTTAAATACAGTTTCCCTCCTGTCTTGTGTCCACAGAAGGGTTATGTGAACATGTCGTGTGAGCCGTACAAAGACTTGGAGGGAGAGGACAGTGCGGAGGAGCTGGATTGGCCCACTGACCTGAGGGAGCTTCCCATTCAAGTGGACTGGAGCGCGGAGCTGCCGGTGAACATGAACGTGCCTCGAGTCGATCTGCACAGCCTTGTGCTCGACTTCGCAGCTGTGTCCTTCCTCGACGTCTCTGCTCTAAAGGGACTCAAAACGGTTTGTGGTCAAATACAGTATTACTACACTTTTACCTGGTTATTAAATCTGACCTATTCTGCAAAATCTACTTTTTAACCATGTTATAGTTGTTTCCCCTTCTCATTTATCCTCTCGAAGTTGTATTTGGAGTGATTTGTACATGTTTGAGCAATCTTTAGTCTCTTATTTTCAATACATATTGCAGATCAACTTCACCACCACCTGTACACTCTCACTGCTCTTTGCGTACTTTGTTCTTGTTTTTACTTTTTCAGTGACAAGTTTAAGATTTGGCAGCGACACGTAGTCATTTTGGTACAAATTTTAAAAATTTGCTGCTTGCTAGTGTATGTGCAGCCACAAATTTTAAAAATTTGCTGCTTGCTAGTGTGATGTGCAGCTATCCATAGGAGGGGCCAACAGCATGCAGTGCTGTGTTGTGATGACGTTTACACCGATGTCAGCTCCCATTGGGCACCACAGTTTTCAAACACGGAAGTCAGCGGACTTGTTTCTTTTATTAAGTCGTTTTAGATGAATATTGCGATTTAAAATGTGCAAACTATAACATAACAATCCACATAGAGCAGACTCAAGCACTATAGATCTGACTGAACAGAGAAAGAAATGTGGTTATGGCTAACAATCGGCAATCAGTGCAGATTACTCATGGATATTTGGGCAGCCAAGACCATATTGGTTCTAGCAAACTGTATTTATTAGGCTTTGGCTTTTCATGGACTTTAACCGAAAGAGAGGGTTATTAATAATTCATTGACAGTGGAAAGATGAGATGTTCCAAAAAACTGGTTTAATACTGATATTTGGGCAGCTAATTCACGTTTCCATTGGAGTTTAGCCTAGAGTAGAACCAATATGATGGCAGGTGGCAAAACACAATGATTCAGCAATATATATTGTTAAATTATTTATACAATTTTTGGTTATGTATGTTTATCCAACTCCACCACAAAATCTCTGTATAAAATTACATAGATCACATGTGTTAAACTCAAGGCCCGCGGGCCAAATGTGGCCCGCCACATCATTTTATGTGGCCAGTGACATGGTAAATTAAAAGGTATGATTGTCTTAAAATGTCAGTTTATCAGGAGACACGCAGTTACACAGCCATATTTTTTACATATATGCAAATGCATATGCAATATTTGTAACTTGAATAAGTAATAAATACAGAAACTGTTAATTAACAAGTTAAAAATGTAGTTACATTTATTTTACATTACATTTGGCCCTTTGAGGGCAACCATTTTGCTGATGTGGCCCTCTGTGAAAATGTGTTTGATATCCCTGACATAGATATATATATAATCTCAATTCTCTGTAAGAAAAAAAGTTATTAAGTTATTCTTTTTCTTTTGCAGACATTGAAAGAACTGATCCGGATTGAGGTGGAGGTTTACATTGTGGCATGTGATCGTAAGTAGATTAAACGAGGACTAAACCAGGACTGAACTAGAATTAAACTAGGACAAAACCAGGGCTAACTAACCCAGGACTAAATCAGGACTAAATCAGGGTTAAACTAGGACAAAATCAGGACTAACTAACAATGGACTACATTAGGACTAAATCAGGACTAAACCAGGACTAAATTAGGACTAAACCAGGACTAATCCAGGGTTAAACCAGGACTAAACCAGTACTAAACCAGGACTGAACCAGGACTGAACCAGGACTAAACCAGGACTAACTAACCCAGGACGAAATCCGGACTAAACTAGAACTGAACCAGGACTAAATTAGGGTTAAAGTAGGACAAAACCGGGACTAATTAACCCAGTACCAAAAAAGTACTAAGTCAGGACTAAACCAGCGCTAAACCAGGACTAAACAAGGACTAAATCAGGACTAACAAACCCATGACTAAATCAGGACTAAATCAGGACTAAACCAGGACTAAACCAGGACTATACCTGGACTAAATCAGGACTAAACTAGGACTAAACTAGGACTAAACTAGTACTAAACCAGGACTAAATCAGGACTAAATCAGGATTAAATTGGAATTAACCAAGGCTAAACCAGGACTAAACCAGAACTAAACCAAGACCAAACTAGGACTAGACCATGACTAAACAAGGACAAAACCAGGGATAAACTAAGGATAAACCCATACTAAACCAAAATCTAAAGCAGGGATAAACCAAGACCGGGGATAAATGTCGACTAAATCAGGACCTAATTAAGGAGTAAAGGACTAAACCAGGATTAAACCAGGTCTAAACCCAGACTAAACTAGGTCTAAACTACGGAGGACATTGTATTACCTCCCTGTATTAAACCTACTATATACTGCTGTTGTTTTTAGCTTACATCTTAGACAAACTCCACAGCTGTGGATTCTTCGATGATGAAGTCACACCTTCCATTTTCTTCCTCACGCTTCACGACGCCATGCTGAATATCCTAGAGCGCCATCCGGAGGCCATTCAGAGAAAGCCACACTTTGACAAGGTACATGCTAACAAATCACATCAGATGCAGTTTAGAGAGAGTGGAAATGTTTAAAATAATCATGTTTTGTGCAGGTTGTAACCACGGTCAGTGCCCACCATCCAAACAACAACGTCCGGAGCAGGGACAGAAATGTGAGTATTTAAGAATGAAACTACAATTTGTATGGGGAGCCGAAAAGTTTGTTTTTCCAAATGTTATGAAATTTTATGCAAAATGTGTATGCTGTATTTTGCAAAATACAACATGGGTACCATGTCCAAATGTCCTAATTTTCCTACATTTGTAAGTAATACAACAAATGAAATTTGGCACAGTGACTCCTCAGATCATCGCATCAAATAAGTCAGTGGGACCCATGTCGTTTTTTGCATTGTGTTGCCATGGTGATGAGGCACATCAGCACTTCCAGTGTGTCTATATCCCAAAGCCACAATAACACAGAGACAAGTCAGTCAGGTGCGAAGCCTTCAGTGCCACTTGCGGCTTTAAAATTTAAATAGTTTTCCTCTGCTCCTGCTACACAAAAAATAAATAAAAAAAAAAAATGCCAGCCACTCTTCCAGCTGTTTTCCCCGGGACAGTTGTGGCTACAGTCATTATGACATGCTTAATGTTTCATAGACAAACAGCACAGTAAAACTGTTTTTCTCTACAGGGAATGGAACCTGAAACCCGCTTCTGATCAGCCTCCTTCAAACTTCTAC
>KN486268.1:17481-28639 GCA_000787095.1 Periophthalmodon schlosseri | reverse complement strand
GGGTGAAATATATGACACAGAAAAGACACAGAGGGAGACAGACTAGTCCTACTGCTGGTAATGGTGTCTCCTCCCCTCTCCTCTTCCTCTTCTCCCCCTCTCCTCCCCCCTCTCCTCTCTCTTACCTCCTGGTAGTGGTGTCTCTCTCTTCCTCTCTCCTCCCCCCTCTCTCTCTCTCACCTCCTGGAAGTGGTGTATCTCCTCCTCTCTCCCCTCATCCTCTCCTCCTCTCTCTCCTCCTCCCCTCCTCCTCTCTCTTCCTCTTCCCTCCTCACCTCCTGGTAGTGGTTCCTCTTCTCCTCTTGGACTCGGATTCGTTCGTCGATGGCGCACAGTGAGTCCCTGGTGAACAGCTGGAAGCTCTCAGGTCCCAGTGGAAACACACAGGCGCCAGCCATCTTCTCATCATGGACACTTCAGCTAAAATAATATGAATAACATTCAAAATATATTCAAACAATGATATAAATGTACATTACATCATGGACACTTCAGTAAAACTGATTGTGAGACCACACAGTAAGAGACTCTGGCTGAAGAGACCATCTCTCTGCCTCCCTCTGCCTCGGGGCGGCTCTGACACAATCCTACAGTCTCCTCTTATCAAAGACACATGTGTCAAATCAAACATGTCCTCATAATCTCATAATCTCTGTCATACACGATTACATGAAGCTGTGACTCACAGAGCGGCTTCTTTAAGATCGACACCGCACTCATGTTTTTATGGTGTATGATCCTTCAGAGCTCTGGCCCCTCCTCCTCCTGAGTCTCTGATCAATACGAGCTCATGTTTAACCACACTCTCACTGCAGAGTCTGCTTCCTCTGACAGGGCACAGTTCGCTGTGATTGGTCCAATCTACCTGTTACTCACTGTCACTCACTTAGAGCTGCAGTAACACTGATATAAACTCAAACAGAAGAGACATCTAAACCACAGAACAAAGAACAGCCGTCTCAGCCACAGCTGCCCTGGGGCACACATACACACATGTGCCCTTCAGCATCCACAGCTTCTAACCATCTCTCCTCCTCTCTCCTCATCTCCTCTCTCCTCATCTCCTCCTCTCCTTATTTCCTCCTCTCCTCTCCCCTGGTCTCCGCTCTCCTCCTCTCCTCTCTCCTCACCTCCTCATTTCCTCCTCTCCCCTGGTCTCCGCTCTCCTCATCTCCTCTTTCCTTGTCTCCTCCTCTCCTCTTTCCTTGTCTCCTCACTTCGTCTCTCTTCATCTCCTCGTCTCCTTGTCTCCTCCTCTTCTCTCACCTTATCTCCTCTCTGCTCGTCTCCTCCTCTCCTCATCTCCTCTATCCTTGTCTCCCCATCTCCTCCTCTCCTCTCTCCTTGTCTCCTCTCTGCTCGTCTCCTCACTCCTTGTCTCCTTTATCCTTGTCTCCTCATCTCCTCCTCTCCTCTCTCCTCCTCGTCTTCTCTGTCCTACGTGACCGTAGGAGTGTCAGGTTGGACTTTGTTCCTTCAGATCTCAGCCTGTTCTTTCATCTGAACAAAAAACAGGACTCACTAATTCTATCTGTTCTGTTTGTATTTTAGACCTATCCTATGCCAGGTCTAAACCAGGTCTAAACCAGGTCTAAACCAGGACTAAACCAGGACTAAACCAGGACTAAACCAGGTCTAAACCAGGACTAAACCAGGACTAAACCAGGACTAAACCAGGACTAAACCAGGTCTAAACCATATCTAAATCAGGCCTATGCCAGCTCTAAACCTGGCCTAAACCTGGTTCATGTCAAGTCTAAACCAAAATCTAAACCAGGTCTAAACCAGGTCTAACTCAGGCCTAAACCAGGTCTAACCCAGGTCTAAACCAGGTCTAAACCAGGTCTAATCTAGGGTCTAAAGCAGGTGTAAAGCAGGTGTAAAGCAGGTGTAAAGCAGGTGTAAAGCAGGTGTATCCCCGGTGTGTCCTGGTTGCTGGTTTAATCCCTGTCGTTGCTGTGTCAGATGCAGACGTGGCGGTGGCGGGGGACACATTTCACCTGCTCACACTGGTTTTGGTTTTGGACGTTTTCAGACGTGTGAATCCAGCGCTCCATAAAAAAGTGTGATTTTTGGAGCCACACTTCTGCTGCAGTTTAGTTCTGCTCCAGTCAAAAGAACAGGCGCTAATATATACAGCGAGAAAAAGACCAGACTAGAGCCACTTTAGTCCTGGTTCAGTCCTGGTTTAGATTTGATTTAGTCCTGGTTTAGTCCTGATTTAGTCCTGGTTTAGTCCTGGTTTAGTCCTGGTTTAGTCCTGGTTTCGTGCTAGTTTAGTCCTGGTTTACATTTGGTTTAGTCCTGGTTTTATTCCTGGTTTAGTCCTGGTTTAGATCTGATTTAGTCCTGGTTTATTCCTGATTTAGTCCTGGTTTATTCCTGATTTAGTCCTGGTTTATTCCTGATTTAGTCCTGGTTTATTCCTGATTTAGTCCTGGTTTATTCCTGATTTAGTCCTGGTTTATTCCTGATTTAGTCCTGGTTTATTCCTGATTTAGTCCTGGTTTATTCCTGATTTAGTCCTGGTTTAGTCTTGGTCTAGTCCTGGTTATCCTGTCTCCTTCTCTCAGTGGAGGCTGTGGGTTAGACTCCTGGGGTCTTATTAGAACAGAGTTACAGCTTAGACAATGGAGCCTCCAGGAAATAGACTGCACCGTCACTTGTTTTACAGCATCAAACTCACCATCCAAACACACACACACACAACAGTATCTTTACGCACTGTCTTCTACCAGATTAACATCTATTTTGTAGCAGTCATAGTAGTTAAGCAGTAGTAGCAGTAGCAGTAATAGTAGTAATAGCAGTGGTAGTAGTAGTAGTAGTAGTAGTAGTACCATTAGTAGTAGTAGTAGTAGTAGTAGTAGTAGCAGTATTAGTCATAGTACAATAGCAGTAGTGAAAGTTTATGTAGTGAAACCGGAGCAGTGTCAGGAATAGAAAGACATGTCCCTCTGGCCCCAGTCCAGAACAAGCATTGTGTCCACAGAGAGAGAGACACTGAGTCCACTGACCAGAGAGAGAATGAACAGAGAGAAGAGGGAGAGAGAGGGGGAGACCACAGAGAGAGAGAGAGAGAGAGACACTGAGTTCACTGACCAGAGAGAGAATGAACAGAGAGGAGGGACAGAGAGGAGGGACCAGAAGAGAGCCTGAACAGAGGGAGAGGGAGAGAGAGAGGCCACAGAGAGAAACTGTACAGAGGGAGGGGGAGAGAAAGGGACCACAGAGAGAGAATAAATGGGGGCCGCTGCCTCACTGTTTACACTGTTTACATCTATCTTGAGTTTGTATTTCTGTGTTTGAACAAAATCTCATGCATCTTTTCAGAGAGACAACGGTGTGTGTGCTTATGTAGTCCTGGTGTAGTCCTGGTGTAGTCCTGGTGTAGTCCTGGTGTAGTCCTGGTGTAGACATTGTTCAGTCCTTGTTCAGTCTTGGTTTAGTCCTGGTTTGTAGGAGTCACCTTTAGGCTCTGTTTCTCTGTGACATCATCAGGTCGCCGCACTGACACACTTTCACACATAAAATATTCACACACACACACGCTCACATACCCCCTCCCCACACACACACACTCTAAACCACATACACGCTCATCGCTCTCGTGCACACACTCACACACACTCTAAACCATGTGCACGCTCGTCACTCTCGTGCACACGCTCACACACGCATGAAATATTCACACACACTTTTTCCTCTCGTCACGGACCAACAGGTTAGAACAGTGTAAAGTTTAAATACACAGAGACAGCATCAGGTCTGATCTCACCTGGCTCACGTTAGACTGATTTGTGTCACTCTGAAGTGAGCTCTACACATTTATCAACCTGGAACGGCTGAAAGAGATCGGGACCTATCAGGGCCAATACTCCACCTGATTGGTCGAAGCATCACAAGAGCGGAACAAGCCCAGGAATCAAACTTTGGTTAAATCCAGTTGAGAGTGAAGCACAGACATCTTTCCTCCACAAGAGCACAAAGTACTTCACTCTACACGTTTCAAATAAACAAAATCATCCGTATTGTCGACCGTATAAGACGTCCATCTGCAACGCCACGATTGTTTCTGTTTATTTGGGCGCTTCGCCTTTGGCACCACCCACACCACAATGCTGCTCTGTAATTGGCCCTATCTCCAGTCCACCAGCGGCTGGGCCCAATCACACCAGCGGGAGCCAAGATGGATTCTCATGAGTTTGTGAACTCACAAATATCGCGTGAATCCATCCGTGCACTGGGTTAGAGCAGGCCTGTCACCATAATCACTTTATCCACTTATTGTTAAGTACATGATCAATGGAAGTGTTATTTTTAGGGTCAGTATTTATGGTGGGGGCTTTTTCTTTGCACTAGTGGGAACATTTTGGTTATTTTTCTGCTTTATAAGATCTGAGCTGTGGAAAGTTGAATTATGAACTTCTATGACTCACTACAGACACAAACCAGCTACTTAAGTGTTGTGTTTATTTATAGCAGCTCATGTTTTCGTTTTTTACAATATTATACACTTAGAATACTCTTTCAGGACGATTCTGTTTTATGGTTTGGTTTCAGTATTATTGTTTATTGTCTGTATTTACTTATTTATTATATTTTACAGCATTCTATCGCACTTCAAAATGTGTTATAGTGACAGGCCTAGGTTAGACCAGAACCAGGCCAGGACCAGTCTGCTCTCGGGCTTTTCCTCTGAATATTCTCGTGTCATTCAAATCTAGAGCCTCGTTCACCTCCCACAGAGTCTAGTGCTTCAGTTGCTTCTGCAGAAATCAGTTTCTCAGTCCTATGTGGTATTTAAAATTTAAAAAAAAAAAAGTTTTTACTGCCGCCATGTTTGTTTTGACACACCGAGACCATGCATTGCTGTGATTGGTTGCTCCACCTGTAAACCACACCCATCAGAACTGTCTTTGTAAAGTTTGGGCTCTGGAGTGTGAGACTAAAGAGGAGCTGAGGACATTATAAATCATGGGTGTATTAAACATATCTGGGTCAAGCTTTTGCTTCTTCTGCAAATATCACAGCATCACTAACAACTGCAAAAGCTAATAACACCAGGGCTAACCACTCTGCCACAGGCTAACCTCTCTGCCACAGGGATATCCACTCTGCCACACACAGGCTAACCACTATGCCACACGCTAACCACTCTGCCACACACAGGGATAGCCTCTCACGCCATATTTAGTTGAAAAAAAATGCTCAAAATGCTCTGTTCCACCTTGGGATGTCATGTAGTGGTAGTTTTCAAGTTAACGGCTACATTTTACCGTTAGTTCAGTAAAGATTGGCAATTCCAGGGCTGAAATGATCCAAATCATTTTAGTGAAGGTGTATGGAGTCACCACATGTATTACCACATGACATCACAAGAAGTGTTTTCTGTTTGAGAGAAGATCTCAGCCTAAATATGCAGGATTTGTGTGTTAAACATGTGTGAATGAAACAAAACACAACTCTCTCTGTTTATGATGAGGAAACAACATTAGAACAGAGATCAGAGAATAGTGTCATATGGGCCTTTAAACATTAAAACTTATTTTTCTGAATAGCTCTCTTAAGTGTTTTTCAGCTCAGAGTCGGGACATTTTTAGTTCCTCAGCTGTCGTCCTCCCAATGAGAGTTTCAGCCGAACTGGACTAGAACCAAGATTAGAGCTAGGATTAGACCGGGTTTAGACTGGGTTTAGACCGGGTTTAGACCGGGTTTAGACTGGGTTTAGACTGGATTTAGACCAGGTTTAGGCGGATCTGGACTGGGTCAGGGGTGAGCCCTCTCAGACGCGCAGAGGAAGTGACACAGTGAGTTATTCATGAGACACATCTATTATTTACGATGTACACAAGAGTCCCTGAAGGCAACACGGACACAATACAGGCTACGGGAGGGCATCTGACACACAGAGAGAGTATCTGACACACAGAGAGGGTATCTGACACACAGGGAGGGTATCTGACACACAAGTAGGGTATCTGACACACAGGGAGGGTATCTGAACACAGGGGAGGGTATCTGACACACAGGGAGGGTATCTGACACATAGGGAGTGTATCTGACACACAGGGAGGGTATCTGACACATAGGGAGTGTATCTGACACACAGGGAGGGTATCTGACACATAGGGAGTGTATCTGACACATAAGGAGGGTATCTGACACACCAGGAGGGTATCTGACACACAGGGAGGGTATCTGACACATAGGGAGGGTATCTGACACACAAGGAGGGTATCTGACACACAGGGAGGGCATCTGACATACAGTGTTGCAGGAGGACGGAAGGGCACCTGACACAGATACACAGGAGGGTGGGAGGGCATCAGGTTTTGTCTTGTCATGCTCTGAGTTTGCGACTAAATAAATCCATTGGTTTAAATTAAGCTTTAAACCAGGTCAGCGTCAGTCTGCTCCACTTCTGCTCAGGCGTCCAAACTCTTTAACAGGCTTTAACTCCCCTGTATCCTCCTAAAGTGTCTCTCCTCTGTAACACTGTTCTAATGTGAGGAAATGTCCCACAGTGGGGCTTTAACCCTGTTCTAATGTGAAGAAATGTTACGTAGTAGGGCTTTAACCCTGTTCTAATGTAGTGTCCTCCTTAGAAACATCCCTGGAGTTGTGTTTTGTTTCAGTCAGATATTGCATAAGCAGCAAATCAAAATAAGTCCTCTGTGGACTTCCTGCATTTAATTATGAAGTATTTTATTGTCCAATAATCAGGAAGTGTGTGCTAGCATGCTAGTTGTTGAACTAGTTCTGTTTTTTATGTTTTAAGACTGTAAAAATCAGGTAGAGAGACTTTAAGTGGTGATGTCATAACCTATTCCTCGTTCTCTACAAACACATGTTGGTATTAACCTGCTCTACATGATCTTGGTGTTTTTATTTCACTATTGTGTCCCTAAATCAAGATATGAACATTAATAACAGACCAATCAGACGCCTTCTCTCCCTGAGGTTGCTCCCGCTAGCGTTAGCTACAGGTTGACTGACAGCCTTGTTGCCTGCCCACTGTCAAATGGCGGGAGGGGGTGTGTACTTTCAACTGCCTCTCTCCAGATTGGCTCTTTGGTTTCGCACTTGGATTTCCAAATATGGCCCCTGGTTGCAGATTAGCCCGCTCTAACTGCCTCGCTGAGCTTCATTTGACTGGAGCTGAACTCTATGGGTGACACTCCCTTAGTCCACTTCTTTATACAGTCTATGGTCTGATCTCCACTTCACCTGGAGGTCCAGACAAAGTCCCTGTTATTAAACTAAGCTAAACTGCACATAGTTTAAAGCAGACATATTGTGCTTGTGTCTGCTATAATAGTTCAAATCTATGACACCTGTGTATCATTATGTTATATTTTTGACATTTTAAATCGCAATATTGGTTAAGCGGTCAGATCCACTAACCCGCAGGTTGGTGGAGCGAATGCAGCTCCCATAGATGAATGCTGTCGTTGTGTCCTTGGGCAAGACTCTTAACCCACCTCGCCCCCAGTGTCTGTGTATGAATGTGTGTATGAATGTGTGTATGACTGTGTGTATGACTGTGTGTATGAATGTGTGTATGACTGTGTGTATGACTGTGTGTATGAATGTGTGTATGACTGTGTGTATGACTGTGTGTATGAATGTGTGTATGACTGTGTGTATGACTGTGTGTATGAATGTGTGTATGACTGTGTGTATGACTGTGTGTATGAATGTGTGTGTGAATGGGTGAGTGGTTCCTTGATGTAAAGAGCTTTGAGTGACTTAAAGGTGGAAAAGCGCTGTATAAAAATGTGACTGTTTGCCATTTAAAAAGAGGGTATTTGACTTCTGGGGTATTAATTGCTAACACATATTTAGATCACCCTGTTACCTTTTATTGTTTTGCAAATTATATTTGCCCAAAACAAAACATCAACATCAACAACAAGTTTCATTTTTGTTTTTTGTCGCTCTGGGTCTCCCCTCCCTTTACTCTCTGCTCTAAATCACCCCCCCTTCAGAGCGCTATTACACCACAATCAGCTGCATCCCACTAATGAAACTACTGCACATCACATCAGGTTTGTCAAGTTGCTGTGTACAGTTTGTATCATGTTTTTTGTATATTTATGGATATTTATGGAATTGTCGTGTGGGAGCATGGGTGACGTAGGTTTGTGGGCGGAGCCTTGTACAGGCTCATACAGCTAACCTTAAGGACGGGTGAAATAGGGCCCAGGAGAGATCACTAAATGACTCAAACATGTATGGATGACATCTAAAACCTCTTCAGGTATGTTTTTGATGAGGGAACGTTATAACATGGTAGAAAGATACAAAAAGTACATTTGGCACAACAAAGCGCCGCATGCTGTCGGCGCCTCCTGTGGATAGCTGCACATCACATTAGTGAGCAGCTTTTTTTTTCATTTGTACCAAAATGACCACGTGACGAAGCCAAATCTTATGTGTATCACTAATTAAGAAAATAAAATTGTAGAAAGTACAGAGCAGTGAGTGTGTACCAATGGCTAAAGTACACTGCAATAGAACAGGATTAAAGCCCCAATGCGAGACATTTCCTCCCATTAGAACAGGGTTACAGAGACAGGACCATTTAGGAGCAGAGTAAACATTTGTCCCTCGGGGGGCGCTGTACGTAGTGACCCCGACCAAGGCCAGACGAGCCACTTATTATGGTCTGTCCGGGTCACATGACCAAACCAAGGCCGTACCAATCACATTACACACAGGGATAGAGGCAATCAGAGGGACTAAACCAGGACTAAACCAGATCTAACCGAGAACTAAACCAGGTCTAAACCAGGACTGAACCAGGACTAAACTAGGCGTAAACCAGGTCTAAACCAGGACAAAACCAGAATTGAACCAGGACTAAACCGGAGGAGTGAACCTGTTGATCCTGTTTTATTCCAGTTAGCAGCTTCTACACAGAATAAGGGAGGGCATCTGACACACAGGGAAGGCATCTGACACACGGGAGGGCATCTAACACACAGGGACGGCATAAAGAACAAAGTCTTTGGGATTTGATCATTTTGGAATTTCAAACTGAGACACCTAACGTGCACGCTCTCTTGTGCACTCTCTCATGCGTGCTCTCTCATGCACATGCTCTCGTGCACGCTCACAGACGGTGTCCTTGTGTGAGACAGTTTACGACACACATCATCGATCTGTCAAGACTCATCCTCCGTCAGCACCACAACAACAATATGTACTACTACTGCTACTAAAAATACTACTACTACTACTGCATATACTGCAACTGCTACTGAAGATACAACAACTGCAACGAGATTAAAAAGTATTTGGGGAAACTACGACGCCAGTGTTACTCTTACTCAAGCAAGAGTACTGCTATACTGTACAATATATTACTCAAGTACGAGTACTGTTACACTGTACAATATATTACTCAAGTAAGAGTACTGTTACAACTATCACATGACCAGGACATTATTTTTAAGGTCCTATTTTAGACAAAATTGACTCTTATGAGCGTTAAGGTGATTTTCACACATGTTAGTGGCTCTGTGGAGCGACCCCAGTGGCACTAGATTATGTTCTGTTTACTTTACTTTTGGGGTCGGTCTTGTTCACATAGACTGCGCATCATTCACTCCAAACACCATGAGCCACGTGACAGTCCATCAGCTGATCAAAGAACTTATTTCTATGATAACGAGCTTCAAGGAGACAGAGCCCGTGAACATGTGCTCAGATGCTCACTTCACCTAGACGCGCTGGTCTTTTCTTTCACCTGTGGCTAAATATACAATGAGGACTGTACACGCTGATGACAACAGAGAAAACAACACACAGACACGCCCGGGCTCACCTGTGCAGACAGACCCGGGCTCACCTGCGCAGACAGACCCGGGCTCACCTGCGCAGACAGACCCAGGCTCACCTGCGCATATATATGTGATGAGAGTGATTTTTTTACTAATTCCAAGCACTTTACTGTCACCACAGACTGCATAGGTCGGCCTGAGGTCGGCCGTGTTCACGCCACACTCGCTCTGAGACCTCCTGTTTCAAGAGGTTTCCGACCAGTCGTTTACTGCGGTCTAGAGTGAGACTGTTGGGTTCACACTGGCCCAAGCACCGCTCTCAGAGCAAACGCTGTTTTACGTCAACCTAACTAGAAGCAGTGTTAAAACAACCTATGCCATGTTATAATGTTGTTACCTCCTCAAAAACATAATTCACAGATGTTACTCAAACATTCACACATGTTTGAGTACATCTTATTATAATCCTGCATTATTAGTCGGTCTCCATTTCCAAAGCTCAAAACACTCTGTTCCACTCTGTGATGTCATGAAGCAGTAGTTTTCAAGTTAACAGCTGCTATTTACCTTTTGTTTAGTAGAGTTTGGAAATACCAGGTCTGAAATTATCCGAATAATTCTAGTGAAGGTGTATGGAGTTTATAAACAGAGTGGAGCGCTTCTTGTATTGCCACATGACATCACAAGGTGGAACGGTGTGTTTTCTGTTTGAGAGAAGAACTCAGACTAAATATGCAGGTTTGTGTGTTAAACATGTGTGAATGAAACAAAACACAACTCCAGGTCTGACTGTGATGAGGAAACAACATTAGAACAGTGATCAGAAAATAGTCTAATATGGACCTTTAATGTTTGACTACTGCTATACTCAGTAGTACTAACTGTACAGCTTTTACTACATTAATGAAATATGAAGTAAATGTATCTGATGGTTAGGACTTCCTGAACAAACGAATGCTCCAAAGTAAACGTGTGTTAATTCAATAGAAAGAAGGAAAGAGAAAAGAGGAGAGAAGGGGGGAGTAGTCCCGGTTTAGTCCTGGTCAAATCCTGCTTTAGTCCTGGTTCAGTCCTGGTTTAGTCCTGGTTCAGTCCTGGTTTAGTCGTTGTTTAGTCCTGGTTTAGTCCTGGTTCAGTCCTGGTTTAGTCCTGGTTTAGTCCTGGTTTAGTCCTGGTTCTGGGCTGTGTTGCAGATGACACTTTGGTTCATGGCCACATTTATCACCTTCAGACTAACACAGTTAAGACGTCCCTCCTGCTGCTGCCGTGCACTCTCACATGCACACTCACAGCCACACACACGTGCACACTCACCATGTGCACCCTCATGTGCACGCTCACACACACTCATGCACAAACCCAAACACGAT